>JACXGI010021095.1:0-10529 GCA_016801175.1 Esox masquinongy | reverse complement strand
GTATTGGTTGTCATGCTGTACTGCTGTCAGTGTCACCTACTCAACGTATTGGTTGTCATGCTGTACTGCTGTCAGTGTCACCTACTCAATGTATTAGTTGTCATGCTGTACTGCTGTCAGTGTCACCTACTCAACGTATTAGTTGTCATGCTGTACTGCTGTCAGTGTCACCTACTCAATGTATTAGTTGTCATGCTGTACTGCTGTCAGGGTCACCTACTCACTGACAGCAGTGAGTAGGTGACAAGGCCCGGGGGCGGGGTTACGGAACTGGAGCGGGTCCAAGGTGTCCGATGGTGACATGGATGTGCGTGGCAAGCAGAGTTGGGGAGTGACGGGTTACAAGAAAAACTGTAACTGTAATCCGGTACGTTGCCAAAAAAAATATTGTAATCGGATTACAGATACTTTTGGAAAAATGTATGATTACTTTTGGATTACTTCAATTGAAAAAGAATAGGTGCGCGAAATAATTATGACACGTTGTATGTTTGAGTTTATTATTTAATGTTATAAAAACATCGTTATTTGAACCAAAATATGAATTGCGCGCCTCAGTTGTGTGTGATCATCATGCGCGCAAAGGTGGACGCTTGTAACCAGTTTAGTGATGGAGGAAGCGCTAGTTTAAATTTCTCCTGATTTGGTTGGTTGGATGGCTGGTAAAGAGTATTTCTTCGATAATATTAGCCGAGTCATATAAAATGTTATTTGGTTATCTACTTGACGCATAATTCTCAGAAAAATGATAGGCAATAGGCCTACCTGTTATATCTTTTTCAAGTTTCAAGGTTTATTTGTCAAATGCACCGAACAACACAGCCAGGACGAGTTGCACCGAAGCACTTTTACAGGAATTGTTTAATAGATTAGGCAACTATTTGTTCGATAGCTGTAACATGGCGCTGCCTTCAAGATAAAACATTATATGGAATTTACCATGACATTTGAGGAGAAAAGGTGTGTTGGGAAGCACTCTGACAAAGGATGATTATTTGCATTTGACGCGGCCACATCAACTCCGTCCATACAGATAAGCCATGTGATTCTTCTTGCTTTGCATCTCTGAAAATTGTGTTCATTGATTATCATTGGCTGCTGACGTCATTTACTTTGAGCTAAGAGCGCAGGTTTATAATCACAGTTTATTTCTTTAATTTGTGTTTTGAAAATCCATCACTGGTGGCCATAATAATCGCAGGTTACGTTCGCGCGGGTGAATCTTATTTCTATGCGGGTGTTCACGATTGTGCATTCGCGTGCCGGGGTTTCTGCAACATTTTCACAATGTTGGTTGTGGAGCAAATCATCAGACTAATGCAGATTTAGTTTATGGGCGAAAAGCTACGGATATCTTAATTTTTATATACCACAATGTCAATACCCTTTTCGAGTAATTACCATTTATTTTTCGACAATGTTTTGAAGCAATTAAAAACATGAATAAAACACAAATAACAGAACAGGCTTAAGCATCATTAGATTTTGGGTTATGTTCAGATAAAAAGTCAGATTCTGGAAGATCGAGGTTTATTGGATTAATTGGAATGACTGAATATCTGACAGACCTTGAGCGTGTAATGTAGAGATGTAGCCCAATCATACTGAAGTAAAAAGCAATGGTTTAGAAACCCATTTCCAAAGGCACTGTAGCCTACACAACCCGTAAGTTAAAATGCGAATTCAGTTTGTGGGCAGCTATGTAAACTCTAACATTGATTGATCCCGCAAAACGTGTTCCGTTGGTTATAGGCTATTCCTATTTGTTTTCCAAAGCCTCAGAATATGAAAGTAATCTAAAAGTAATCAGATTACGTTACTGAGTTTGAGTAATCAAAAAATGCGTTACTGATTACAAATGTGGACAGGTAACTTGTAACTGTAACGGATTACATTTAAAAAGTAACCTACCCAACCCTGGTGGCAAGGGATGAGAGTCATTTTGGTGGGTTGCATTGGTGTTCATTGGCACATAGGCTATGGTGGTCTGTTTGTAACATGTCGGTATCACAATCTGACAGACAGATGTTGAAAATGTCAGTCATTACTTAGTATGTGCTTTACTCTTCTAAATATATTGAGATTAGGTCACCATGTCACAACAGACCTCTACACACACTATGTACATTAAGGAAGGAAATAATGGCTTTTACGTTTACATTTTCAGTCCAGGATCAGTATGTTGTTACTTTAGTCCTTTTCTTATCAGCTTCCCTGTGGAAAACCAATCTTTTGTGTATTAATAGAATTTAACAAAATCCATAAAGATACTGACACACATGCCTTCATTTTATGAAGCTATTGTATAGAATTTAATATAATCCCTACAGTTATAGACTGCAGACATTTATTGTGTGTAGCTATATTATGAAATAGAATTCCCATAGACACACACACACACACACACGTGCAGACACACACGCGCACACGCGCACGCGCACACACACACACTGCATTCCTTAATGATTTCAGCTCATCCAATCGATCCCACTTCCGGTGGATTCTGAGGCTTTTCTTAAGGCTAGTCTATTCTATTTCCTATAATCTTATGGATGGCGTAGGGACTGGAGTCCCTGTTGGGCCAGATGTCTCCAAATTTAGGCATCTCTTTCTCTTCCTCCGTCTCCCTCTCCACCATCTCCACCGTCATGGCCGCTGGACGAAAGATGTCCGCCTCGCGGTAGGACCGGGTGAGGCGACGAAACGAAGAGGCGTCCGACGTGTTGTCGTCGTCATACTGGTCCTCCATGACCTCCCGGCGGGGTCGGCGGCTCACCTTGAGCTCGTCCCCCAGCTCCGTCACCAGGTTCTTCACGTCCCTCACCATGGTGGAACGCAGGCCGAACAGACAGAGCAGGAAGATTAGGCCGGCACAGATCCCCGAAACGAAGTAGAGGGCCACTCTCTCCGGAAGACCTGTTGGTGTTGGGGTGATATCCTATTCTGAGGTGAAACTAGCATGATGATGTTCAGTAATTAATACGTAAACATTTGGCAGTTACAGTATGTAACGAGAGTTACAATTGGTTAGCCTAGTCCGAGAAAGGTCCGCTAACTCCTTTAATGGTAACGTACAAACAAATCTGGTACCAGGCTAACAAGCAGCATCGTAAAAGTAAGACACGATGTGCTTCATACAAAATGAGATCCATTTATGAGTAACCAGCCCACATGCACAAAGCATTTTCACAGTTGACATACCCAGTATTTTCTCAATGATTTCCAGAGAGTTGGTATAAAGCACGTTTTGAGGCCTGATGACGCCAGGGCCTGTGTACCAGCCTCCTGCAGATGAGAAGGGACTTACTGGGCCTTCTGTCCAACGGCTAGCTGCCAATCATACTGTCCACCGACCAATGGCTTTTAGCCGAGCCCAAGCTACGTTTAGTCCGATAGGTGTATTTCTGGGTGTTTTACCATGCGTGTAGTCTGAGATCAAGAAAGGGTCCGACGTGGATCCGCTTCGTACCACATCTTCCAACAGATATCGAGGGACTGGTGAGGCAAAAACAGGGCTCAGTTGGATCAATTTTGTTCTGGAAAAGGTTATGGTATTCTGGGGTTGAATGAGACATGATGTATGGGAATCTCTTCAAATGTCATTGTCCTGGCAGCAAGACTGGGCAATGGGGTTATAGTTATATGTGGTAGTGGCCTTTTGACCTCCTGTCACTCACCACATGTGAAGGATACTCTCAGGTGCTTCCTGGTGCCCGGAAAGCACGGGTCCCCAAAGCTCGTAGTGTCAGCGAGCATTGAGCAGTTGGCTCGACCATGACACCTGCGTGACACCTTCCTCATGGCAGATGGTGACAGACACTCTGAATGACAGATGCATACTCTGATCAAATAATTCCAACCAATTCCAGCGGTGAACGCTGCAGTTAGGTACAGGAGCCAGTTGCAGAAGTACACATTCCAAGCTTAATTAACTACATGTATTTGACCTGGTTTAGACTCTGCAATTCAGTAGTTCATAAAGTGGAAAACAAAAAGCAATTGGTATATATATACACACACATGTGAATTTAATGTTTACTAAATAATAAGCACCAAATTTATTGTATATTGGAGCACAATATTTTCATATTAGCACTTGGCCACTAGATGGCGCTTAAGTTCTCTGTTTTGGAACAAAAACAATGGTTACACACCCATGTCAGGCTGCGGTGCCGTTTGTTGAGGACAGTTGGGGCTCCCATGCAGCAGGTGGCCAAACGTAGCAGAGTAGATGGCAAGGACAGTGTCGTTCTTACATGTCAGCCTCAGTCTCTCGTTTTCACATACCAACCTGGTACGGTGGTGCTCTGAAAGATAAAGTCAGCAGTATCATCATCGCTGACAAACTTACAGTAGAATATATTCCAATGCAATAATGAAATTGTATTGTTTATTTAAAAAAAATAAACAGACAAATCCAAGTCTGGTGATATATCCACTGATTTATCTAATATATCATGTTGTGGAATAATATTCCAAATCGTGTCCCCTGAATACCATTTAACTACAGTAAATTTAAGTAACCCTCACCAAACCAAACCCTGTGGAAGAGTCTCACCTGGGCGGCACTTGTAAGACACCAGGAGGTACTTGCTGGTGAATGGACAGGGGTCTCGACCAAACACGGCGCTGATGACCGGTATATGACAGGAACGCTTATCCTGACACTCTGACACCACTTTCTGCAGGGACACAAATATGTACATTCATGTCACAGCTGTTTGGTGAACCTTCACTCTTGCTGGATAACCTTGTCTGAGACAAAAATAAGCTCCCTCCAGTAATGCCTTGGTTTTATGTACTGGATATGTACTGTGCCCTCTGTCATTTCTGGGACAGTAAGCATTTTTTTCATGAGGTTAAAGTATAGGTTAATCTTTTTGTTGAGCGTATTTGTGTACATATTGGTTTCATTGTTTAGAAATGATAATACATTATCATACATTGGGGTGCTAATTTTGGGGCACCAAATGTATTAAAAAGAAGAAAGAGTTATGGAAAATTGTACTGCGGGCAGATTAGACAAAGACTAACATCTGCCAGAGTGATGGCAAGAGGAAGGTGTGGAGAAAGGAAGGTGTGTTTCATCTGCAAAATATAGTAAAGGGCGTGTTTTAGTCATGTAAAGTTGCCCCTGGAACTAGATCAGTTGTCTTCATTGATGATGTGACAGCTGTTGGTAGCATTGGAATGAATTCTGTATTTAAAAAAACATATGGGAATCACAGGATTTTTAATCAAAATTATAAAGATTTTCTTCTCAAGTTTCTGGAAACATCTTGACTGCTAAAGTATACGTTTCACCACACAGCAAGACAATGACCCCAAACATATACTGCCAAAGCAACTGCAGATTTTTCAGGGCCAAAACAGGGGCAGTTGTTGACATGTTGTTGCCTTTCACTTGTTAAAGATGGTATTTAAGGCCAAAAAAGACCTCCAGAAGAAGAACAACTGAAAATGGCTGTATTATGGGCCTGGCATCACCAAGTGCACCAAATACTAAACACTATTGCTTAGTTTGAAAATCATACTAATCTGTTAATTTGTCTTAATAATTTAATGTCCCGAAATAGATAGTACATGTAAAAAGTTTTGTAATTTCTTAATGGAGAAACTAAAATGTACGTACACAAATACCTTCCAAAAAAATATGAGAATCTTTACATCAAGCATAGTAAACACTTGATTTCAAAATTAGAATACAACTGAAAGAACAACAAATTATTGACTGTCCCAGTCGTTAAGGGGCACTGTATTTTATTAAATGTTATCCCTAGAATCCGCGCGTATGACGGCACGCTCCAACCAATGACCTCAGTTTAGTTTCCAGGTGCCCAACCCACCTGAGGGAGTTGCTAGGGTACAATGAGTCAAGAAAACCCCTGGCTTTGATGCCTCCCCCGCACACTGGGCAATATGCACCACCCAATGGGACACCCGGCCACATGCCAGTATGTGGCATAACCAAGGCCCAAACCCGGACTGTAGTGCAGGCTCCTCTCTGGGCCCCCCGTGCTTTAGCTCAGCAGAATAACTCAAATGATCTCTTTTGAAACCCACAACTTATATCACTATTTGAATCATGATTTTTTTTTCCATCTGTGAGAGATATTATTTCTCAGAAAACATTTTCATAGAATTGTCCTTAAACAACGTATGCAGCGAACTGCTGATTGGTTGTGTTTTGCATTCTGTAACAGAGGCCAAGTGTGTGGGACTATGCTGCACCTGGATGGCGAGGGAGGAAGTGCATTGAGTGTTGTCCTCGGTCATGTTTGTGTTTGCGGGGGGACACAAGTTCTTGCTCGGCACGCGGCGTCCGTAGAATGCTGACAGGACAGAAACCGAGGTTCTGGAAGGACACTTGACAGAGAGGATGTCCCCATCACAGGCGTGGGCAGTGTGGTTTCTCAGGATTGTGTGGAGGTACACTGAAATAAACAACAAAATGTATGAATGGAGATGGGATCTGGACATGGAGCAACACTGTTGATAGAAATGTTCTTTCATTTTCCTTCCCCGGCAGTCTTAAAAATCACCAGTTGCACAATGCAATAAAAAAATAAACAATGGTTAGGAGTACTACACCTAAAACTCCCACTGTATTGTAACTTACTCCTTTTTTTAACATGCAGGCAATCACAGCTGAACCTTTTGAAATGATTCTGGGCAAACGAACACCTTGTCATGTTTAATCTCCTGGGTGTGGTTTAAATCAGCTTTTTATTAGCTGACAAGCTGTTCTGTGTATTCTGAAACATATTAAACAAACAAAGGATGATCTCACAGTCAAGAAGCCTTACCTTACATATTATGGTACAACTGACTACTAAATAAAATCAGTTATAAATCAACTGGTGTAGAAACAGAGGTATAAGATTGGACAAAACACAGCCTAAGTCAGATGTTCCTGAGTCATCATATTTTAATGATAAATGACATGACCATCCCCTAAATCCCCTTGACCAGCTTCCCGGACACAGATAAGCCAATCCTGGACAAAATAAATGAATTCCATTGTCCTTCAGAAGTCCTTTCTCCACCTATTCTGTGTTCTGTGTCGTTGTACCCATGCCCTAGTTACAGGAGGGTGGAGTCACAAACACTGGGAGTGACTCTGGAGAAAAAACAAGTCATACTATAATACAATAACATAATGGACAAACAGGATTCACAGTGAGTTCAATCCATTTGAATAGAATCTCTCGAATGGTCGGAACGCTAACTTGAATGAGTAGTACAGTAGACAGTCTACTTGTTATAAATCACTTGTTGAATCTTTGCTCTTGTCCTGTTGCCACAACATCCTGACTTATATAAATAGAATGGGACTAAGGAATTTCCTAGGCCCTGACCCCTGTATCTTGGTTCATTGTGACAGGGCACTCCACAACCCAACCGCAGGGCAGTGTCAGGCGCTCCAGTTAACAATGAGCTGTTCTTATGGTGGCTCATTGCTCCCTAACACACAATGGAGCTTGACCATGAACTGAAAATTATTGACAAAGACCATACCCAGAAATCATTTACGGCCTTTTAATGATATCATTTATAATGCAAAGTTGCCTATGCTAGAGAAATGTAACGTTTGAAATGAGTAAGCTATTGTGGGCCATTGCGAATGGGCCGGTTGATGTCAAAAACAATCAAAGTAACAGTAATAGCCAAAAATAAATTGAATTTATTTTAAAATTAGTGCAATTAAATGTTTCAAATGTGTCGCTGTGTAATATTATTTCAATACGGAATGTGGTTAATATGCTCCGTGTCTAATGGAACATAGTTGTGGATCCCTGTTAGGGTCCGATATGAAGACAGAGCGATAATTATCTGTGCCAAATAAAGGTAACACTGGTCATTGTTGCTCAGTGGTCACTCCCTGTGTCAACAGGCTGTTCTTGCCCAAACAAATGATCATGTAAGATCTCCGCGTGATTGTTGTGGAGATGTGCCCTGCATTTGGTCAAAAAATATGGAACCAGGAAAACACTGCAGCACTGCTATTATGTCAGACATCGACGTCATTGTTATGTAACATCTACAAAAACAACGACCATTACTCAGGCCTTGTATGTATGTATTAAACATGAGTTGATCGGTGATGATGGTACTTCATTAATCATGTTGCCATGAAATGTCTTTGTTGCAACCTAAAAGGCAAGTACGCCAATGTTACACAAATAAACAAAACACACAAAGCAGAGACGCCAAAAAAAGTTAGTATTGATTGGATGACCACTGGTCAGTGCAAGAGAGTTAAAATTGATAAGTGGCTATAGCTATTAGGTACCAATATAAAATACATAAACAGAAAATATACAAGCTTAAACTAAAATCCAAAAGCTAAAAAGACAAATCTAAATATCTTAACTGTGTACAGTGCAGGTTCAAATACTGAAAAGGGGGTAGTGGGGTGTTTCAGGTGGAAGGGACAGGGTATAGAGGGGTTGAAACTGGAGTTCAAGTGTTAGGTTCAGAGTTCACTACACTAGTGAGGCATTGAAAAGTCTGACGGTGGTAGGCAGAAAAGAGTTCCGGTAGCAATCTTTGTTGCATTTAAGCAAAATGATTCTGTACAATTAAAGTGAATATTATTATGACATTCCTGTCAAAGAGAGGACAGGGGGCCTTAACCATGTAACCTTGACCCCTGTCCATCGCCGTGATGCACTGCAGCTGTTTGTGAGAACGCGAAGTCCAGGAGATGAACTACGGAATGTACTGTCAACCCGCGTTCCAAATGCTTATGCTACATGGTGTAAAACATCGACCAGAACCTTGTGGGGCCTGGTGAAAAGTAGTGCACGACATAGTGAAGAGGGTGCTGGTTTTGGATGCGGTCATTGTCTTGTGGAGGCTTCCTCTCAAAGCTCGAAACGCTGAGTGAGCCATAAAATAATCTACCCCCCCCCCGCCAACCAACCACCCACACACACGAATACACACAAACGAACAACACAAGGCCAAACACACTTACCGGAGAAATCAGGAGCAGAGCGTGCGCAGTCTGTGTTCAGAGCCAGGGTGAGGACGAACGAGAGAAAACTCCATGGGAAGGTCATGGTGCTCGTCCGAAATGAGGGTCCACCATTGGGGTTTTACGGCAACGAGATGCTGTCCAGTTGTTTACTGAACGCGAGCGAGGGGTCAATGACGCCCATTGTCGTGACCACTGAACAGTCCCCCTTTTCACGCTCAAGAAGACCAGCTGATGGCTTCTGTTCGTGTGTGCGCGTGTGTCCATTTGTGTGTGGTTGCCAAATCAAGACCCATAGCACACTGATCAGCATGGAGGGTCCTGTTCATAGAGGTAAATACCGTAGTTTAGTCCCAAATGGCAGCCTAATAGAATTATTGTGCACTTTTTGTTATGGTCCCTGCTCAGAATTAGCGTACTACATAGGAAAATGGGTGCAACTTGGGGAGGTGAACTTTGAGATGGGTTTTTTTCATTCCACTGCTGCTTCTCTCAAAGAGATAGGCTCCTCTGTTTACCTGAGATTGGTCTTTCCTTTTTCCTCTGTACGGTGGAAGGGGAAGAGGGAGGTCAGTAGCAAGTAAGACATTTCCAGCCTGCTCTGTTTTCTGAGTAACATTCCAGACCTCATAAAAAAAAGAAGTGAATCCAAATCTCACTTTAAATAAAATGGGTTTCATTGCTCCATGCATTTGTGAATTACCTGTTGTTTTTCTACACTAGAGATTACAGGACAAATGTGTGTGCTTGCATCCGTAAGTAACCCAGTGAGCAGAATAATACGAAAGACGTCAAGTGTTATCACGTCCTGGCTATGCCCCTAGCCATCTCTGCGCTGGGCTGGGGCCATAGTCAGGACAAGACAGAAGGTGGTGCCTCTAGCCACCTCTACCCAGTTTGGTCTCCCCAAATGGAGCCAGGTGTAGCTCGTTGCCTCCAATTGGGGATCCTACTTATGTTCAATGTTTGGCCACACCTGGTGTGGTTCATTTTGGTTTTATGTTTGTACATGCTGACCAACGGCACTGGTTGCTGCTTTTGTTTTGTTTCTTTTGATTAAAACGTGGATTACTATCACCCTTTCTTCTCTGGACCTGTGTCCTACCACCACAGCCGTGACAGATATGTTACTTTTTCATTCAACAAAAAAACAAATTCTGCATATGTGTTGGAAAGATCTGTTTTCAATGTCTTGTGCTCTTTAAATTAAAGGGGTTAAAAGTTTACAAAAAACATATTTAAAAAAAATCATTTAATAACAGCAGTGTTCCTTAATGCACATAAGAAATAATATAATAAATTATTTCTCTTTAAGAAGACAGGTTTATTTTGAACAAATTATATGCATACCTACGTTACATGTTCAGCCCTAACCCACCATGAGCTATCAGTGCCATTCAGTGCAGTTGTCACAGTAACTAAACATTGATAAAAACACTTCTGAAATCAGTTGGTACATAGGTTCACCATTGCTCAGTACAGTGAGGACTGGCATATTCTTATCACTGAGAAAAGATTGTCTAGTCTTGGGTAATAGGGTTGTTATGGT
>JACXGI010021094.1:0-10530 GCA_016801175.1 Esox masquinongy | reverse complement strand
ACCCTTTTGCAATTATGTTAGCACAGCTGAAAACTGTAGTGCTGATTAAAGAAGCAATAAAACTGGCCTTCTTTAGACTGGTTGAGTATCTGTAGCATCAGCAATTGTGGGTTTGATTACAGGCTGAAAATGGTCAGAAACAAAGAACTTTCTTCTGAAACTCGTCAGTCAATTTTTGTTCTATGAAATGTGAGAAACTGCCAAGAAACTGAAGATCTCGTGCAGCTCCCTTCACAGAACAGCGCAAACTGGCTCTAACCAGAATAGAAAAAGGGGGAGGCCCCGATGCACAATTTTGCAAAAGGAGAAATACATCAGTGTCTAGTTTGAGAAACAGGCGCCTCACATTTCCTCAACTGGCAGCTTCATTAAATAGTACCCGCAAAACACCAGTCTCAATGTCAATAGTGAACAGGCAACTCCGGGATGCTGGCCTTCTAGGCAGAGTTGCAAAGAAAAAGCCAAACCTCAGATTGGCCAATAAAAAGAAAAGATTAAGATGGGCAAATAAACAGTCACCGGACAGATAAAAATTTGAAAAAAGTGTTATGGACAGATTAATCTAAGTTTACGGTGTTTGGATTACAAAGAAAAACTTTTGTGAGATGCAGACCAAATGAAAGATACTGGAAGAGTGATTGACGCCATTTGTCAAGCATGGGGGAGGCAATGTGATGGTCTGAGGGTGCTTTGGTGGTGGTAAAGTGGGAGATTTGTACAGGGTAAAAAGGATCTTGAAGAAGTAAGGCTATCACTGCATTTTGCAACACCATGCAGACCTGTGGAAGGTGCTTCATTGGAGCCAATTTCCTCCAAAAACAGGACAATGACTCAAAGCACAGCTCCAAACTATGCAAGAACTATTTAGGGAAGAAGCAGTCAGCTGGTATTCTGTCTATAATGGAGTGGCTAGCACAATCACCAGATCTCAACCCTATTGAGCTGTTGTGGGAGCAGCCTGACCGTATGGTACGTAAGAAGTGCCCATCAAGCCAGTGCAACTTGTGAGAGGTCCTTCAGGAATTATGGGGTGAAATCTCTTCAGATAACCTCAACAAATTGACAACTAGAATGCCAAAGGTCTGCAAGGCGGTAATTACTGTAAATGGAGGATTCTTGGACAAAAGAAATGTTTGAAGGACACAATTATTTTAATTAAAAAAATCATTATTTCTAACCTTGTCAATTGCTATATTTCCTATTCATTATGCTATATTTCCTATTCAAACTCATTTCATGTATGTGGTCATGGAAAACAAGGACATTTCTAAGTGACCCCAAACCTTCGAACGGTAGTGTTTACATAGATATAGAATTGCATCCTCCTCTGTTAACTTCACAGTAGACAAAGGTGATGGGATTTGACCGGACAATTGAACATAAGCTCCTGGGTTCACACAAAATGTGTTAATTTAAAATGTTTCTGACCTAATTGTTATTAACTGCCAGCTGATGTGCGGGGTTGATTTCCACCGCAGCTTATTTTTTCGCGGGTCAGCTGTGTGGGGAACCATCTTTATCTGACCCGATGAAGGACACTAGGATGTAGGGAGTAGAAAGGAGACCCATACCTCTCTCTAGGACTTTCTGGACCTTGATGTGGTTGGCACAGAACCCACTGTAGAGCTTGAAATGATCTGCATAGTACAGGAAGGATCTACCCAGAGAGAACAGAAGCTTCTGGAACCAGAGAGACAGATGGGAGAGTGTCAGCATGTAAAGGACAACAGGTAAAGTTGTGACCCGCCCACTGTCAACTCCCTCCCACGGGGGCAGTGTCTGAAGAGTCGGCAGCGACCTCTAACCCCAGAGTACAGTGGTTTATCGATATACAAGTCCAGATCACAAAATCAACGTTTTACTGTCATGCTGATATAAAGCACCCACATGTGAACCTGTGACAACTCCTCAATAATAAACATCACAAGGTGCCACAGGAAACTCAGTACTTTACGTTGCTCTGAATAACAGCGTCAGTTAAACATTTTAAACATCACTGGGGTGACTATAGTAATGCAGTTGGAACAGGCGTAGGTGTATACAGTACGCCCACTGTTCGATATGCCAATTTGTGTGTTGTTGAATCATGTTATCTAAGTGTTTCTAGTACACATGTATGATGTAACATATGGCTGCATGCATGTGCGTTCCGGTAGCTGTACCTTAAACTGCACAGGTGTCTCCAACATGCTGAAGTCAGGGGAGGAGGCGATTCTCTCCTCCAGCGTCTGCAGAAAGACCCTCTGGAAGTCCAGCATCTCTGGCAGGCTGCCAAACAGACTATCCATCTATAGGCAGAGAGGAGGGGAGAGGAGACTGGATAGTGAGACAGAGATAGACGCCTGAGACAGAGACAGACATCTCTTTACAGTAGCCAGTGCCTCGTTAGCAGCCACGCTGATGTCTCAGGTGGAGAGGCACTTAGGAAAAGCCAGCCTCTCACTCTTCCCATCTCTAATACAATCTCTCCATCTGTCTCGCTCGCTCAACCCTCCTCCACCCTCTCCCACGCCACCATTAAAAGGTTTTCAGGGTGTCTTGCTCTCTTGTCCACTGTGTGCTTAGGCACATTTGAGTGTCTGGTAATGGGGTTTTAATCAGCCCAGTCCTCAGTGGGTATCGATGGATCTCTCCTGTGAGAGCATCGTTCTGAGACCGGGGTCAGGCTGAGTTCACATCGGTGTTCACAAGTCGAGCGACGCAGGAATAAAGCTACGCTGAGTTCATTAGCATTCCCAGCCATAACTTTGCCGGGTGCGACGAGGAATGGATACGCGAGGACTAATCCTAACATGAGAGAAAACTCAATTGTGCATCAGTTAATAACAGGAATACTAACAAAATACAATGGGAGACAGAGTGATCATTTAAACTGCTGTTTCTAAGATATAATCCTGTTTGAGTAGGGGTCTTAAGAAGGAGAAGTACTGAAAATGAATGTACCCCCCCCCCGCCCACCGTGCTCCTCCCCTACCTCGTCCAGGGTGAGGAAGGTCTCGTTCTGCAGAGGCTTCAGGTAGATCTCAAACAGGCAGCTCAGGTCCTGGAGGAGGGACACAGACAGGAGATAAATCCAACTACACCGGTGCCCGTCTCATACACATCAACAGTTCAGTATCAATGGTAACTCCATCTGCCCAGCACTTCTCTTATCTCCCCCCTCACTGTGTTTTCATGTGGCTGCAGCATATTAGGGCATAACTGGGCTAGTCTCATTAGGCTGATATATAGCCCGGCCGTACGGCTAACACAGCACACCACAGACAAATAGTTACAGCCAAAGTCGAGGACGCTCCCACAAATCACCCACCCACTGTCACCAGGAGAGAAGGGAGAGAAGGAGAGAGCGACAGAGAGTGAGGGGATTGACAGAGTATGATAGAGAGAGGGCTGTAGGATGATCAGCCAATGCCTCTGACAGGCATTATGAAGACTAGGCGGAGATCATGACAGGAGCTCTTTATACGTCCTCCGTGTAAAGGGCCGAAATGGAAAGCCGTGGTGTACGTGGCATCGGAATGACCAGCCTGTGTGTAGCCGAGCAGAAACAACAAAGCTGACCGCAGCTCAGCAGTAAATAGGTGTTCCTACCCATGATGCCATGCAAACAGACCATGACTAGTTGGGTACTCTGCAGTCAATATTTTTCCCCATACGCCGTCTCTTGGTCCTGGGTGAGCTAAACAGACTGAATCAGCCGTTTGGCCGTTATCCTGAATGCCAAGATAACACAAATCAGTACCTTGACGTAGGACTTCTCGGTGTCCACCAGCTCCTGGATGACCTTGCGGAGCCTCTCGGTGGGGCTCATGTGTCGGGGGCAGGGTCTGAGCAGGGTGGGGTTGGCCCCTGGGTGCGTTGGGGCTTTGTGAGCCTCCATCAAGCCTCCCGAGCCCTCCTGGAAGGTGTGGTACAGCGTGCACACGGTGTCCACGCTCTGTAGGGGGCGGTAGGGAGACACAGATTGGCTAAACAACCCCATAGTAAAGGTTCACATTGAGACAAAGCTCATAAGGGTCACAAAGGCTTTTGTCCATTTAACCAGATATAATGAATGTCAATTTAAATCAAACTCTGCATTGATCTACATAGCACACTGAAGAGAGAGTGCACAAAGCTAAACCCTAGCTAAGGGCTAATTTGAACAGTAAATACCAGATCAGACAGGGCTAGCTGCGTCCATTGGCTCTACAGTGCCTGTACTGCAGGAGAAGGCTCTATGGGGAGCTGACACCCTTCCCTGCAAAACAGTTGCTCAGCACTATCTGTGTGTGTGGGTGTGCGTGCGTGTGTGCGTGCGTGCGTGCGTTTGCATATGCGAAAGAGAAAGTGTGTATTTGAATGTGGCAGCGAAAATGTGTGAGAAACACAGATCGTTAAAAGCAAGCAAGTTTCAAAGCATCAATTTTGCAACAGCAACAGCGCACGGGCACACACGGCATATCAATAGACAGTAAAACATGGCTGCAGGACCCAGACCGTGTCTAGAGCCTGTCTGCGTAACCAAGTGATGGCCACACCACTTCAGATCAGGACCTCTATTAAGCCAGCAAGCTAATCATCAAATAGCTAATTATAGCACGGCTACTCAGGAGAACGTCTCCCAAAGCAGCTTCAATACTAATCTGTAGAGCGGACAGAGAACTCACTGTGCCGCACGGCGTGAATGGTACCGCCAGGGCACCGATCTTGGATGGAGGTGGAGGATTCGAGGCCCGGGACAGTCTGTCTTTCGGATCGGACCACCCAGCCAGTCGTTCCGGCGTCTCGTGGACGAAGTGATAAATAGACGGAGACTCGGCTGTCTACCGGGCAGAGGAGAGCCCTGCTGTCTACTGTCGATACGCAACGGAGCAGATTCAGCCGTGCAGGCGAGTACCGGCGCCCACACAGCCAAGCACGGGCCCGCTCCGCTTCACCCACACACTAACCCAGAGCAAAGCTCCCCCATAATGCAGCTGAAAGGCTCCGAGACCAGTTTACGGAGGGGACATGTTGAGGGATATCATGTCGACATTAATCAAATACCCGGCGGTAACTTCACATGGCAGACCTGTCTCACACACAGACAGATAACAGTGTTTTCGTGGGGATCGCGTCTGCCGTTTGTTTGTGCGGCTTCAGGCACCTGGGGGCCCACAGAGGATCTGGAGAAGACAACACACAGGAAGCCGTAGCACGCTAGCGCGCACTCACTCAGACACGGCAAAACAAACAGGAGACTTCTCCAGTCCTCGCAGCATGACTTTTCGTCAGCCTGACTCAGAAGTCTTCATGTTTCACGCTGCAATCCTACCATCCCAGTCGGAGCGGAACGCCTGACGACTAACTCAGATGTTTAATTAAGACCTGTGAACGGGCACACGGCGAGGAGTGGGGAGCAGCGTGGCGACTGTCAGCCCACGTACACAACATCGCAGTCTGGGTTTTTTCTCACTGAGCAGCCATGAAGCCTGTGGGAACGCAGGGGAAGGAATCAGCCCAAACTGAACACTCCCCCCTCTGTGGTGTTCTGAAGACCTAGGAGCAGTTCTCGCCTCTGTCACAACGCCAGCAGTACCCAACCATGTTGGCAGTGTTAAGCCGCGCACCACAAGCTGATCCTCAGTGCCACGCTTCAACACCCAAACAGCCAACGGCTGAACCCCACAAACCAGCGACCGCTGTCTGTCCCTCTCTTCCCCCTCCCTTTGGCCCACCCCCACCCCGGCACCAACCTCCAGGCCCTCCCTGTCCCACTCACCATGAACAGCAGTCTGTATAGGATCCTCCAGGCTGCGGCGGCCTGTCTCTGGGTCCTACGGGCCAGGTTACAGCCTTTCCTACGCAGCCTACCGGGTCTGGACGCGGGCATTATGGCCGGAATGGGTCTGACCGCACTCAGTTGGTTCTGACCGGATAGCACTTAATAGTTCAAATCACACCCGGTGACCTTTGGTCTCTCCCTCTCCTCGTCAGAACTCCTCTTCACATCCAGCGTGCCGCCCTGTCCTCCTCATTACGGCCGACTCCACCTCCACACAGTCTGGAGAAGCCTCACTTTACAGAGCACCTCTCCCTCCAGGGGCTGCTGGATGGGATCTGGCCATTGATCCTAAAGCCCGGAGGCTCTGAGAACGTAGGAATTTGACTGGAAAACTGCTGCTGCTGCCCGCTCCAATCTGCATATCAATCAGAGCGGACATTGCAAACGGAGGGGAATTCCTCCCGCTGCTCTCTCTCTCTCTCTCTCTGTCTGTCTGTCTGTCTGTCTGTCTCGCCCCGTCTCCAGTCCACGTGACCCGGTCCGCTTCCACGGGGCACAATGCAGAGGCCAGTGTTGCTGTGTTTAGTGGCGGTTCTGCCACAGGCCCATTGCCCGGCCTCTCAATACATCAGTACAATGAGGACTCTTCTGGGCCACTAGCCTGTCAGGGAACAGCTGTGTCTGTTGAACTGGCCTGGGGGTGGGGAGGGGGTAGAGGGTGGCTTTCGTCTCTGCTGACAACAACACAGAACAGGCTGCAGGGAAGGGCCTTCGACATTTAAAAGCTACGCTTGACGTAAGGCACCGCGTTACGGAGGCGTCCGACACTTCTCGGCGTGTGTGTGCGTGTGTGTGTATGTGTGTACATGTGCCCGTGTGTGTGTGGGGGGTCTCTATCTTTAGAATCTATGTTTCACAGTAAACAACATCTTACGGAGGCGTCGGCTGCGTCTTAATGCTGAGGGGGGGGGGGGATATAGGTCCTGTGTTTGTAAACAAGGCCACCCGAGGTCACTAGCCTGTTAACAGTCACGTAGCCTGTCCTGTTCCAAGTCAACATATGACCACCTGACTGGAGCTTCAGGCCAGCTGGGGCAGACCACACCCACACAAAACAACACAACCACAGCCTCATTACAGAAACAATGTATTACACTGGATTCAACAGTCTCCAGCCTTGAAAGTGGATGATTTTACTGAAGATAACACTGGATACATTTCCATTATCTTTACAGACTCCACTGTATCTCGGAGGCTAGTCAGAGTACTGGCAGGCGTTAAAGGGACTTGTTTGTTTGTGGGGAGATTACTACTCCTGCTTGCGTAGCCAACCAGGACGATTATCCAGCCTGTAGTTTTCCACCCACCGACAGGGTTTTTTCACAACACCTCTATCATCCTTCCTCTCCTTTATACACACATTGGCAGGAAAACCTAGCCACGTGTCTCCTGAGGTCAGACCACAGTGACATGCCTCCACTGATGTCTTCAAAATAGTATTAAAATACAGGGAGGTTAGAAATAGACAGAGCCTGAAGAAAAACAGGAGCTGTCAAAAAGTTGAGTGAAGCCGGATTCTGTTAAATCTCCTTCTCTCTGTCAGACATTAACACAGAGTCATTAAAATCAGTGGGCTCGGCCTACTTTAAGAGATGAAACGCTTTTCAAATCAAAGAAGCCGCCACCTCCTGGCTCTAAAATACTTTTTCTTTAGGAAAATAAACATACAAAAATATAAAGTATAAAGCCGAGGATGAAAAAAATATGCTGTCCCTCTGGCCAGCTGAGCCCATTGCTCACAAGATCGGGTCCTGTCAGACCACAGTAAAGTCTGACGGGCATATTCATCCCTCAGGTTAGGCCTATTGTGCCACGTTGCCAGCCACATTTTAAAGCTTTATAAGACGGCGCCTCATAAATCAAACAGCCAGGAAGTCCTCCGCTATTACCGTCACAAGCTTTATTATTCATTCTAAACAAATATTATTCCACAGGGTCTCTGAGGACACATCAGAGTCCGTGTTTTAATTCAATAATAAAACACTCTGAGATTAAAAATCCATTTGGATATTCCCATGGTGGGGTGGGGGACAAACCAGAACTGCAACAACACAGATACAGTAAAACATGACAAACTGCAACCTGCGCAGATTAAACATGAGTATGGTCAGAGTGTCTATCAGCCTACAGTGAACCCTGGCCCGATCTACTACAACAAGTCGGACGATGTTTACCAGGAGTCCAGTGAACGGGTCAGGGACGAATGGTTCCTCACGGGCCACACACACAGCCATGTCTTCCAGCAGACGGGTCAGCAGATTGGCCCCGCAGCCTCCAGGTCAGAACCAGCACATGGTCAGCAGAGAGCGCGGGGCCCTGAGCCGGGGACCGGTCCCTAATGAACAGCTGGATCAGGCCACGCTATGCAGCTTGCCTCTGGTGTCCTCTGGCTACGTCTCTGTGGTATGTTCCTCTACCTCAGCCTCTCGGCAGTGGGGCTGCTCCAGACACTAAGCCCAGATTATTAGGCTAGTCAGAGCCATATGGTGACTGACAGAATTAGACATCACCACTATTCACTCCACCTACTTCCATAGGCAGGACTCTGACGTGGGTCCGAGACTGCCTGACTTTGGGGGCTGTCACCCTTTCCCTAGGGTCTATATTCTATAGGTTAATTGGTATTTGCTCGCTTTTATGTACAGCCCAGTAGAGGAGAGTAGCTCAAACGCTGTGAACGGAGAGCATATCTGACATCTCACATTCACACATTTTAAAAGGTGTTGAAAACCCATTTCACATGTTCATAGTCTAGGTCTGGGAATAGGGCAACTGAACGCTTCACACTAATCTAAAAACACATGCAGCCTTTTACAGTATACATAGCCCAGCCAGTGCCTGCCCAGTTCTCTCTCTAAACAAAAGTTGTGACTAACCTGATTTGGCTTGTTATCTAGCTAATTATTAGAATCAGATGCGCTAAATTTGGTTTAGAGAGAAAACCTTGAGGACGGAAGCTATCCAGGAACAGGGTTTAGCAGTCCCGCACTAAACCATCAAAAAGTGAATGACAGCAATGAATCTGATGAAGAAGATGGGGAAGCGAAAGGAAAGAGGTTGCAGCTATTTGTGCTGAAAAACATCCTTTGAATGGTCTTAATAATTGACGGGTTCAGTTAAGGGTGGCAGAAAGTAGAGAAACTTAACTCTGCTTAACCACTTGGGTCAACAGCACCTGTAACACAGCAGCTTCATGCCGATGCCAGATGACGGCCAACGTGACCCTATTCAGTCAGTGGAACAGCTTCTCCTGGGACTCATAGAGCAGGTTTACTGCCCTGGCTGGAGCTGTAAAACTAACAGCAGGTTGATGTTTTCCGTTTTTCATGAAGTGAAGACATAATTCATAACGGCTTAAGCAAAACCATTCCACACGGTGCAATTTGATGAAGACAACTTGGTGGCATAGTGGTCAATTAATTTCTACTGATAAAATACCCCAACAACCCACAGAGTAAGACACAAATAACCTAGACTTCATAATCATAATTACAAACAAATCGGTGTGACGAAAAAAAACCCTGTAAACGTGGTTGGAAAATGGTCTAGAATTATTATCAAGCGACCAAACTACACGACGCTGTCTCCTTTTAGGACCCACACTTTAGTGTCCATACACACTAAACACGCACGTTTGCTGCTGCTACGATGTATTGTCCATCCGCTGCTGCCCTCGTCTACGTGTACACCAGCCTAAATTAGCCCATACCCACCCACGTTGACTCCCCTGTCAACAGCCAGGTTAGTGTTCTCCTGGAGGGGCTGCACTGTGGGCTGACAACACCAGGGTACCCCGCATCCTTCAAGCTGTGCAGAACAGCCCAAAAGAAACAAGTCCCGAAACAACAACAACATAAACGACGACAACATAAACGACATGGCAGCAAATCTCTGGGATTGTCACAACACCAGGATAAATAGTGAGGTTAACTCTGCCTTGTGTGCTCCCTCCCTCCCTCCTCTCTGCTGTAATATTAGCAAATTAGAAACCCGCAGACCAATTAATCAAAGTCAGTCAGTGTACCGCGGCAGGCCATTACATGCTGTGACAAAAGGCTTGAAATTAGTACTCCCCTTCATCAGCCTCCGTTCAGTCACAGGGATGCAGGCTGCAATAACCCAGTGCTACCTGCCTGATACATGTGTGAGTTTCTAACCAGCGACTAGACTGTTCTTCTCTGTCTGCTGCAGGGCACACGCGGACCCAGGTTGCAAGATTGAATTTGCACCGTTCATAATGGCAATAAGATTTGCCAGAACAATATCTTATAGTGCTCGCTTTTACTGCACACACGCACACGCGCACGCACAGTTTCCGCAGTGCAGACCTCAGAGAAGTGAGACTCGTTCTTGTCACTGGGCAAAAAGAATGAGCAGAGGCACCTGTCTTCTTTAATATACCTTTTCTCTGACCTGCTACTAGACTGACTTAACACTGCCAATGTACTAGACCTATAGACCTGCTACTAGACTGACTTAACACTGCCAATGTACTAGACCTATAGACCTGCTACTAGACTGACTTAACACTGCCAATGTACTAGACCTATAGACCTGCTACTAGACTGACTCAACACTGCCAATGTACTAGACCTATAGACCTGCTACTAGACTGACTCAACACTGCCAATGTACTAGACCTATAGACCTGCTACTAGACTGACTCAACACTGCCAATGTACTAGACCTATAGACCTGCTACTAGACTGACTCAACACTGCCAA
>JACXGI010021093.1:0-11311 GCA_016801175.1 Esox masquinongy | reverse complement strand
TTAATTAGTGATTGAACAGTACTGACTGGCATTTGCAAGGCTTTGGATATATTTTTATATCCTTCTCCAGGGTATGTAATCTTTTGATCTGGGCCATTTGGGTGATTTCTGTTATAATTATGATTTCAAAAGGAGCCAAACAACTATGTGAAAATAAATGGCTTCATATGATCACTATCCTTAAATAAAAGACAGTTTTTTGCATGATCAGTCATTTTTTCAAAATCAGTACCAAAATTTCACAATTTCTTCCAGGGTATGCAAACTTATGAGCACAACTAGGAGTGACGCAACAGTCACTGGTCAGGCCACACTTACTCACATTAAGCTCAGAGAGTGTTTATAACTTATTTTGTTAATGTTAGATGCTAATTTCATTTTGCATTTTCTCCAACAATTACAGAGGTAGCATGTGTTCAAATCAGGATATGAACGTTTACTTACGTACCAACAGCAGTGGTCATATTTTGGTAAAATAAACATTTGCCTTCATTGCATGTTTAGAATTGCCATTTGTACTGCATTTGCCATCCTAGTGTATACGTGGTACCAATTTTATAAATCAGTGTTCATTTAACCATGGAGAATTTACTGTATAATGTGTTTGCTAAATTGATCACATATGTTCATTTAACTCGAAATTATTATTTAGCGCCAACATGAAAAAACAGGCAAGTATTCAGTCACTAAATAATTGTATGTTGAGGCTTCTAAAAAAAACATAACAATGTCAAATAATGTAACTAGATATTTTTCAATCTGTAATTTGTAACATGTTTTACAGCACTTCCAATAACCCCTTCAAAGGGCCTCTTTTATCAGCTTCTGGTCTCCAATCCAGGAAAAAACCAACAGCCAATTGCTTTACTTCCACAGCAATAGAGCACAGTCACAAATGAAGTAGAAAAGATGGGACATTTTAGCAAAATCAGTGGCTCAATAGATATATTTTGATGTCCGCCCTCTGGGTATGGGCACATTTCAGCAGGACATTCAGTCTGGCATTTCACCCAGGATGGGCCAGCCAATGATATTGGCAAAAGAAATAGTTTCAATACACTTTCACTACGCCATTGCTCAACAGGTTGTATTGAAGTGTTGTATTTCTTTGATTGACATTAATGACTTAACAATCGATAAAATAGACATAAAATTAGCATCACAAGACAACCATCTCATCAGTTTTCAACTAATTTAATTTGCAAATGATACATGATGCATGAAACAATGTGGCATTTGAAGAAATGTGTACCTTGGTTACATCTGGTTCAGTAGGCCATGAGCATGCCAGGTCTATTGGTGTTTGTTGAAAATACTAAATTGAAGAATGGCATACATTTTCTCAAAAATTCTTAAGTATTCCTAATTATCCAAAAGATCAAGCCAAATTAATTATTTCAGTATTCACTCAACACGGCACCAATACCTCTGTGTCAATCTCAGAAAAATACAGTGGGGCAAAAAAGTATTTAGTCAGCCACCAATTGTGCAAGTTCTCCCATTTAAAAAAATGAGAGAGGCCTGTAATTTTCATCATAGGTACACTTCAATTATGAGAGACAAAATGAGAAAAAAAATCCAGAGAATCACATTGTAGGATTTTTAATGAATTTATTGGTAAATTCCTCGGTAAAATAAGTATTTGGTCACCTACAAACAAACAAGATTTCTGGCTCTCACAGACCTGTAACTTCTTCTTTAAGAGGCTCCTCTGTCCTCCACTCGTTACCTGTATTAATGGCACATGTTTGAACTTGTTATCAGTATAAAAGACACCTGTCCACAACCTCAAACAGTCACACTCCAAACTCCACTATGGCCAAGACCAAAGAGCTGTCAAAGGACACCAGAAACAAAAATGTTGACCTGCACCAGGCTGGGAAGACTGAATCTGCAATAGGTAAGCAGCTTGGTGTGAAGAAATCAACTGTGGGAGCAATTATAAGAAAATGGAAGACATACACTGATAATCTCCCTCGATCCGGGGCTCCACGCAAGATCTCACCCCGTGGGGTCAAAATGATCACAAGAACGGTGAGCAAAAATCCCAGAACCACACGGGGGGACCTAGTGAATGACCTGCAGAGAGCTGGGACCAAAGTAACAAAGGCTACCATCAGTAACACACTACGCCGCCAGGGACTTAAATCTTGCAGTGCCAGACGTGTCCCCCTGCTTAAGCCAGTACATTTCCAGGCCCGTCTGAGGTTTGCTAGAGAGCATTAGGATGATCCAGAAGAGGATTGGGAGAATGTCATATGGTCAGATGAAACCAAAATAGAACTTTTTGGTAAAAACTTAACTTGTCGTGTTTGGAAGAGATAGAATGCTGAGTTGCATCCAAAGAACACCATACCTACTGTGAAGCATGGGGGTGGAAACATCATGCTTTGGGGCTGTTTTTCTGCAATGGGACCAGGACGACTGATCCGTGTAAAGGAAAGAATGAATGGGGCCATGTATCTTGAGATTTTGAGTGAAAACCTCCTTCCATCAGCAAGGGCATTGAAGATGAAACGTGGCCGGGTCTTTCAGCATGACAATGTCCCAAACACACCGCCCGGGCAACGAAGGAGTGGCTTCGTAAGAAGCATTTCAAGGTCCTGGAGTGGCCTAGCCAGTCACCAGATCTCAACCCTATAGAAAATCTTTGGAGGGAGTTGAAAGTCCGTGTTGCCCGGCGACAGCCCCAAAACATCACTGCTCTAGAGGAGATCTGCATGGAGGAATGGGCCAAAATACCAGCAACAGTGTGTGAAAACCTTGTGAAGACTTACAGAAAACCTCTGTCATTGCCAACAAAGGGTATATAACAAAGTATTGAGATTAACTTTTGTTATTGACAAAATACTTATTTTCCACCATAATTTACCAATAAATTCATTAAAAATCCTACAATGTGATTTTCTGGATTTTTTTTCTCATTTTGTCTCTCATAGTTGAAGTGTACCTATGATGAAAATTACAGGCCTCTCTCATCTTTTTAAGTGGGAGAACATGCACAATTGGTGGCTGACTAAATACTTTTTTGCCCCACTGTAGTTATCTTAGTTTACTGGGTTGTGACATTGTATTTCATGCTATGACTGTAAATTTCCATCTGGCTTGAAAGGATGGTTTTGACCATAACGTTAATAAGAGGTGTGTCAAATGCAAATAGCCATGGTCTCTGCTGCTATTCCCATTACTTATTTTAATATTCCATTTCTTAAAAAGGCTGCTGGTGTATTATTTACGTACATATGAACATGAGGTGCACTGTCATCAGTAAATGTATTTTACTTACTAAAAGACATCTACAACTGTCTGGCAGAATAACAAATCGGCAATTCTCAAATAATATGTATGTTAAATAAATGCTTTTTTTGTTTGAGAGCTGACCATGAGATGTAAACCTAACTTTAGTAAGTAGTTTTTAAGTCTTTTTTTTTCAACCGGATATTTTTTTCCCTTTATATTTGCTTCAATATTTGCTTCATTAACCTTACTCTTACCCCAACTTTAACTGCAATCTTTTAAACCTAAACCCAACTTCAAACCCCAACATTTATTGTAATCTTAATTGTGGGGATTGGTATATCTCCTCACTGAACAGAAATGTCCATAGTTTACTGTTCTTGTGAGGATTTCGTCTGCGATTTCTGGACACACGTACACAGACACACACAAATTCCATGCATGTATTTATTCTCATTTACCAGAAGATACCTTTCGTTTGTAGAATTGCAGTACATTTTGGCGAATTTCTTTTGTTTTTAGACCATATAAGAGAGGATTCAAAATAGGAGGGAACACCATAATAGATAATCCAAAAGCTTTCCTTAAAGAAGGGAATTTGTCCTCAAATCGAACAGCTAACACGCTAAAGCAAGAATTGAACTCTAAGAACAGGAACACTACAAGATGTGTGCCGCATGTCTGAATAGCCTTGCTCTTTGCATCAGATGACTTATTCATGACACAGGCAAGCAGAATCTGGATATATGTGAATACAACCAGAATCACTGATACTCCTTGAACAAATGCAGTTACAAACAACCCATAGTAGTTGTTAATCCGTGTGTCATCACAAATTAGCTTCACCAGTGAAGGATTGTTACAAATCGGGTCCAATATTGTTGTTCTACAGATTTTAAAGCGAGTGACCAGTGACAGCAAAACCACAACCAGAGAAATGATCAAGAGCCACATTACAATGATTATTTTAATCAAATAATTTTGACTCATGATGCAATTATACCTCAGTGGACAGCAGATAGCGATATATCTGTCATAAGCCATGACAGTCAGAATTGTTAAGGAACCCACTCCGTACAGGTGGATCAGCAGAGCTTGGATGAAACATGCAGGGTAAGAGATGGACCTGTTCTGAGTCAGGATGCTCATAACCAGCTGAGGGAACAAGGCTGTAGCACCTATTAGGTCATTGATAGGCAAGTTGAAAAAAAGGATAAACATTGGTTTATGCAACTTCCTGTCCAAGGCTATGATGGCTAAAACTGTCACGTTGCAAAATACAATGAAGCAGTATGTAAGAGTTCCAAAAATGAATGCTGGATAAACACATGATGGAGCTATGGACAGTGATTCCAAGGTCAACATGTATGTAGAATTTGTATCCATAACTAAAATGGGTCTTCAACAAGCAGCCCACCTGAAATGAGAAAGGGAAAATATGATCTGTAAATGTTTGTCCAATGTCTAAAACACATTTAATTAAAAGAATAATGTTTTTACTTCAACAAGAATTAAAAAAAAACAGTGAATCTCTAATTTCCAAAAACAAGAAATACGGTACACTTTATTGCAATTGTTGCATTAACATGTTTTCTATTTTGTTACACATTAATTCAATAGCCTATTACAATTTTGGTAAATCTATTAAACTAATTGGATATTTCATACTTCTCTCTTATGTCAATCCACCACCAGAGCTGGTATCTTTAACACTGGTGTGACAACCCCGGACCAACGTTTGACTGGGATATTACCAGTAAAGACTGGCCCTATATTGTATCCACCCAGCTAACAGGGATTGTCCTAATTCATCATGGTCCCCTGCAAACGGGACCATAATGGAACCTCCTGACTTTCTGGGGATGACCTAATTCCTTTTCTTTGTTTGCAGAGCAAGTGACCCTGAGACAGCTTTTACTCAGCTGATGTAACCTAGAAACCCAAAGGAGAGATTGTTGTTAGGGAGTTTTTCCAAGACACGTTGCATCATCTCAGTTGTTGCTTGCTTTTTGGGGTTTCAGGCTGGGTCTCTGTAAAAGCACATTGTAAGTTAAAAAAAAAGTTTTGGTTACTAAAAACTAAAATAATGTACATTTCAGAGTTATAAAAAAGGCCTTTTTCAGGGAACAAGTAATGGGTTAGCAACTTACAGCTGTTCTGCAACAATGGAAGTAAATGGCCTTGAAAGGTGTTTCTTATAGTACAGGTGCCCCAGCTTCTTTTAATTATATACCTTTGTCCATAAAAAAAGCAGTGTTGGAACAGACAGTTACTACACCCTCTTAAATATTATTTGGACAGTATAGTACTGCACGATGTACAACCAGTTTCCAAAGAAGTTGGGACGCTGTGTAAAAGGTAAAAAAAAACGAATGCAATGATGTGCAAATCATTAAAAAATATATATTCAATAGAAAATAGTATGAAGACAACAAATCAAATGTTGAAACTGAAAAAGCTTATTGGTTCTTGAAAGATACAGTTTTGCTCATAAGTTTCCAT
This sequence comes from Esox masquinongy, assembly GCA_016801175.1. Taxonomy (NCBI): domain Eukaryota; kingdom Metazoa; phylum Chordata; class Actinopteri; order Esociformes; family Esocidae; genus Esox; species Esox masquinongy. The sequence goes on along the minus strand of JACXGI010021093.1, from coordinate 5,572 downwards.
ACGCTGGCAGAAATTGTGAAATTTTGGCATTGATTTTGAAAATATGACTGATCATGTAAAACTACTTTTATATAAGCATAGTGATCATATGAAGCCATTTATTGCCAGACCGAGTAAGAGGAGCTGGCTTAGAAGAGCTAATGTCTCTTACTGAGTGAGCGAGCGAGCGACCGACCGACCCTTGTTAAATAGCGTAGTGGTTAGAGAAGCGGACTTGTGAACTATAGGTCCCGAGTTCGTATCTCCTCGCAGGTGATGCGTAGTACGCATTATGAATTATTCCGTACAGACGAAAACTTCGCTGGCTAAAACCGTTAGTATCTACATTATGGTAAGCCTGAAATAAAACAGTTTACGGTTATATTGCGACTGTTTTTGGTAAATTTTCGAAGTACGCATCCGTGCATGGGTCAGGATAGACGAACACATTTGCTGGCTTAACAACGTAGTTACGATATCTTAAGCCTTAACTGAAACTATAAACAGTTATATTGCGACTGTTTCTGGCACGGAATAGTTCATCTTCAGTCTCGCTAGAAATTGCTCAATTCTTATGATTATTCCTAGGAAGTTAGTAGATACTAGTAAGCCTCTTTAACACTATCTTCAATGGAGTCTAGTGACTGCTGAAACTTGTAATGCCGTGGCGTAGTGGTTAACGACAGTGTCTCTCATCTGTAAGACTTAAATTCAAATCTATTGAGAGCAACGACATTTATTAATTATTTCTGGTAGATTCCACGATTCTCTTGTCTTTTCACTTGATGAAAAAGTTAGTTATTGTCGCCTTTATTGATAGTTATTGTATAAATGTCATTCATCAATGAAAGAAAAAAGTATGTTGTTTTGCCATGAAAGAAAAAAATACGTTCCTATGCCATGAAATTAAATAGCTTTGGCAGACTCGCTAGCAATTGCTCAATTCTTATGACTATTCCAGTAAGTTTGTAGATACCGGTAAAGCTTATTACTAGCTAATACGCTGTTAAAACGGCCAGTGGCAAACACAGTACATAACCTCTATTTGTGGTAGAGGTAAACTTAGTAAGAAACGTTAGTCAGTTTAACTGTATCAATTTCATTCATGAATGGCCAATTAACTATTAAAACAGCAAGTGGCAAAAGAGGATTTGTCCAGGATAGAGACAAGAGGCTATACTGACCCATGGCAAAAGTACAGCTCCGTAGTGTAGTGGTTAACGACACAGCCTTTCACATGGGTGACCTGGGTTCGAATCTTGAAATGGCAACACTTTCTATTGCGGGCCGGCTAAATAAGGCTATCCTATGTTATGTAAGCTAAGGCTATCCTATGCTAAATAAGGCTATCGAATCCTGATCGGCTTATCACAAACGACGCTTCTACAACGTCATATCGTCTTGAAACAAGACCCGTGGGAAGCAGGAATGCTGGGAACGGGATTTGGTCATTTGGAGAGGCCATTGCGCAAGGGCTAGCCATAGCTTACATAACATTACCAAAGATCATGGTTTTCGTTTTTTCTTTTTCAAGTCAGCAACTTATTTACAAAATAAAACGTTTTAGAACATAAATTTGAACGTAACCAAGAGGCTGAGGAATGGGAATCTGTCCAGGACCAGGTAACGCAAGTGACCATTTCAGCTCAGACATGCTAATGTGACGTAACCCATCTGGATAACAAGTAAATTGTTTTCTATTTAGCTATATTTAGCATTGTATTACATTGTTTGCATTATAAAAATGATGTAAAAATGTTGTTCTGTTGACATACTAGAGGGGTGTTTATGAGTTTTTCGAAAGAATGGTGGTCTCTTGGTGTTTTCATTACAAGACGTAACTACAACCTCACTAGCAGTCCTCTGCTGCCATCTGGTGGGTGTTTGGTGTAAAAATAGACAAAAAGGGTCCACTCATTATCTTATCATACTTTAGAACCCAAATATTTCACATTGTTTATTCTTTTATTTATTATTTGCAGCCTAAAACACGTTTATATGTTACTGAAGGCATGGAACTTTCAAAATAAGTGATTGAAAACACGTTTCACAATGTTTTTCAAAATTTTTTATCATACCATTTCGCAGAACTGTTCTCCGTAGAACCTTGTTTTTGCCTTTCAAACAAATGCATTTTCTAAATAGTGTCCCAGAAGTCTGTTTTTATGTGTTATTATTCTAGCTGAGGGGGTTGTGTATACGTGGAGATACCTGTTACAGAAATGAATGTAGAACCCAAAATGTCCAAGTAGTAAAATCCGGCTGAAATCACCTTAGACCCCAAAGGGTTAAATCATAATGATAACAGAAATCACCCAAATGGCCCTGATGAAAAGTTTACATACCCTTGAATGTTTGGTATTGTTACAGACACACAAGGTGACACACTCACAGGTGAAAATGGCAATTAAAGATGAATTTCCCACACCTGTGGCTTTTTAAATTGCATGTCTATGCTAATTAGTGTCTGTGTTTAAACAGTCAATGAGTTTGTTAGCTCTCACGTGGAAGCACTAAGCAGGCTAGATACTGAGCCATGGGAAGCAGAAAAGAACTGTCAAAAGACCTGCGTAACAATGTAATGGAACTTTATAAAGATGGAAAAGGATATAAAAAGATATCCAAAGCCTTGCAAATGCCAGCCAGTATTGTTCAATCACTTATGAAGAAGTGGAAAATTTGGGGATCTCTTGATACCAAACCAAGGTCAAGTAGACCAAGAAAGATTTTAGCCAAAAATGCCAGAAGATTTGTTTGGGATACAAAGAAAAACCCACCAGTAACCTCAGGAGAAATACAGGCTGCTCTGGAAAAAGACGGTGTAGTTGTTTCAAGGAGCACAATACAAAAATATTTGAACAGAAATTGGCTGCATGGTCAAGTTGCCAGAAAGAAGCCTTTACTGCGCCAATGCCACAAAAAAGCCTGGTTACAATATGCCCGACAACACCTTGACACGCCTCACAGTTTCCGGCACACTGTAATTTGGAGTGACGAGACCAAAATAGAGCTTTATGGTCACAACCATAAAGCTCTATGTCGCAATTTCGATATCTTAAAGCTTCCACATGTTGTCTCGACAAACTAACATCTGACTTTTTTAAACAATTTTAACACTATAACAATGTATCTACAGCAAATAATTAAAGGCTCTCTGCAATCAGGCATTTTCCCAGCGTCTCTAAAAACAGCTGCTATTAAGCCTCTATTAAAAAAGAGAACACTTGATGCATCTATACTGAACAACTATAAACGTGTATCAAATCTCCCTTTTATAGCCAAGATCACTGAGAAGGTTGTCTTCAATCAACTCAAGCGGTCTCTTAGACAAATTTCAGTCAGGCTTTCGACCTCACCAGAGTACTGAAATGGCTCTGATAAAAGCATTTGACACTGCATTTGACACTGTACATCATAGAACACTTCTAGACAGGATGAAAAATTGGGTAGGACTCTCCGGGATAGTCCTTAATTGGTTCAGGTCTTATTTAGATGGCCGGAGTTACTTTGTCACCATTGGTAATCATGAATCTGATAGGGTGGCTATGTCATGCAGAGTTCCCTAGGGATCAGTTCTCGGACCGCTTCTGTTCAATCTCTATATGCTACCTCTGGGCCAATTTCTACAGAACAACAACATTAATCACCATAGCTATGCCGATGATTCTCAAACCGTATGAGAACACCTCAGTTGACTCACTGTGTCACTGTGTAGAGCAAATAAATACCTGAATGAACCAAAATTGTCTACAATTAAACCAAGATAAAACAGAGATGATTGTGTTTGGCAACAAAAATAAGACAACTAGTGTTAGTTAAGAGCTGGATTCACGGGCCCTAAAAACCAGGGACCAAGTGCGTAATCTTGGCGTTCTGACAGACTCAGACCCCACGTTTAACATTCACATCAAAGCAGTCACCAAAACAGCATTCTATCATCTTAAAAATATAGCCAGAATCTAGGGCTTGGTGTCCCAGAAAGACTAAGAGAAGCTCATCCATGCTTTTACCTCTAGTGGGGTTGACTATTGAATTGCTTCTATGAATGAATTGTGCTAAATAAATACATTTGCTTGCATACTGCTTTTAATTCAAACCTGTGTCTGTTTTATATGACCAGAATAAACCATTTAAATTGGCAGAATATTGTCCACTATAATCCTATTCATGGATTTCTATGTTGCTCTGTTTAATTCCATAAACCCCTAACTATCACGCAACCTCTGACATTACTGAATCATAACTTAGATTTCAGATATTTTTGTAAAGTAATGCAATGTTTTTATTACATTTCGCCATGTTTTAATAAAAGTTTTAATAATTGTTTTGATTTGAAGAGATGAACTGTTATTTCTGAGAATGTAAATGTAATAATAGGTCTACACACATAGCCTAAATCTTTCCACTTCGTTAGTCACAATTATTTAAACAGAAATTGGGCCTACAATTATATGACTGGAATTATAGCTGTCGATTACAACGATTAAGTTGACATTTATGTAGGCTAATTGCGGACTTTTACAAAGCGAACATTACTTTTTGCTTCATTGATGCTATTTTTCTGCATTAATATTTCCTGAAGACTGCAGCTGTTTCTTTCAATAAAAACTTAAGTAATAAGAAATTACTTTTCCCATCACATTTCTTTGATAAAGTACAATATGCCACAGTAGACCCAAACAAAAATATAATTCAAGTATTTAGCATAGCGCGTTTACAGGAAGGACGTTTCCATTGTTAAACGGGCGATACGCTACACATTCAACTCATCTTTGTTTCATGAATATTTTCAGAGGTGAATAGTGATTGATTAAAAAACTATTCTAATAAAATGGCATTTGAACAGAACAGGTAATTCATTCATTTCAGAAGGAAAAAATTGATAAATTACTGTTAATCACTACATTAACCCAAGGAGAGAGACGGGTGAGACAATGTGCTTGTTTCAAGACTTGTACTCTCACATGCCTAATCAGTTATTAACACTAGAACAGCCCGGGATTTTCGATTAAATATATGAAGAAGAATTTCACTGTTTTTTTATTGAAGGTCTTATGAAACATAAGGTTAAGAAAAAAAATACTATTTCAAAGTACACAGACTATAGTATTTTCATTTGTTTAATATGGCTCTAAACATCTGTAAAATGAAAATCCACCACATTTAAATTCTTGATAGATAAATGCATTCGAATTTTTTATTACTAGGCCCGATACAGATAAACCGATTTGCATAATGCTAACCTAATATCAAACAGTTATGAATAGGCAAGGAAATCGTTTTTATTTTGTTTCACAAAAAGTTAATTACTCATGCTTAGTTTCTCATGCTTCTTTGTTTCTCTTCTAATAAAAATGTAATTTCATGAATAGGATTGCAATACTAAGTTCAGAGGTGAAAAGGATATTGTGATCAACATTGACCAACTCTCATTACACGTCTTCATTCTCACTGTTAAGTTAATTTGCATTCAACCACAAGGAGCATGATCTTTTCTCTGGGGCTATCACCCATTCAGTGTGATTAGCGCCTGTCTGGGTACTAACATCTGCCCAGCATTTGGTCTACTTTGAGATGTGTTTAAGATGTGTGC
>JACXGI010021092.1:0-10532 GCA_016801175.1 Esox masquinongy | reverse complement strand
AGCTCATATAAACTGTGTTATCTAATGTCCATGTTCAGAAGATACTCCCATCCCCCTCCTGGAGCTCATATCATCTGTGTTATCTAATGTCCATCTATAGAAGATACTCCTGCCCACTCCTGGAGCTCATGTCATCTGTGTTATCTAATGTCCATGTTCAGAGGAGATTCCCATCCCCCTCCTGGAGCTCATGTCATCTGTGTTATCTAATGTCCATGTTCAGAGGATACTCCTGTTCCCCTCTGGGAGCTCATATCAACTGTGTTATCCAATGTCTATGTTCAGATGATACTCCTGTCCCCCTGTTTGTTTTTGCTTTTGTTATTGAGAATATCTTGCTTACGGAGCAGGAGAAAGAGAGAGAGAGTGAGAAAGGAGGTGCAGAGATAGTAGTGGGAGAGACTGTACAGAATAAGGAGAGCGAGAGATTCTGAATGATTCCGATCCCTCTGGGATGATGACGAGTGGAAACAGGACAGAAACTTCTGTCTAAATCCACACAGTTGTCTCTCAACATTAGAAAACTGATGGCACTCAGGTACTGCAGTGACCAATTATTTAGTATAATGTGGCTGAATTGTTGAAGTATTTCCTGACTGATAACAGCCAGTAAGGCCTTGTCCTCTGAAACACAGGGCAGTCCGTTTCAACAGGGACTGGTGTTGTTTCCCGACCCCAATATCCAACAAGGTACCCAATATCCAACAAGGTACCCAATATACTACAAGGCACCCAATATCCCACAAGGTACCCAATATCCTACAAGGTACCCAATATCCAACAAGGTACCCAATATCCAACAAGGTACCCAATATCCAATAAGGTACCCAATATCCTACAAGGTACCCAATATCCAACAAGGTACCCAATATCCAATAAGGTACCCAATATCCAACAAGGTACCCAATATCCAACAAAGTACTCAATATCCTACAAACCTATATCCTTCAACACTTGACAAATGATATTGACAACTGACATTTATTGTAATATTTTTATTTTTAAAGTCAAAGTTTTTGACTTTCAACATCTTAGGGCCCATTTACACTACCACAGTTTAATTTAAATAAACAAGATTTGCTGTGAGATTTGCATTGGTTTGCATTTTTTTAAATAATGTACAGTCGGAATTTTAAATCGTCAGCTATCACTTTCTGAGGTAAAGTAGGTCAGTTTCCTCAAAGACACCCCCTAAAGATCATTGCCGTTAGAAAGCAACGCGTTGCTCAACCCGTATTGTAGACACGTCAGTGGTGATGTGATAAAGCGGTGTTTCAATTAGTGACGTATTCAGAGTTTTTTTTTATAAAGGAACATGATATGCATCTTCGCCAACGCTAGCTGACACAAACAGCTTGCTTCATTAAGTTTTAAACATACTTCCCCAAAATGGGTAGAATATCATTATGCCAGTCTGTTGCATGTTTCATCCACAATAACGTATTTTGAGCACATTGCAGTAGTTCGCAGGAGAAGGCAACTGCTAATTGGTGAAGACGCACATTAGCTCACTTAGCTAGGTATTTAAAAAGCTACAGTAGCTAGTTAGCTAGCTTTTGGTGAAAAATATTCAATGTTATGCAGGCTTCACTAGTTTACTACATGTTTAAATAGCACCCTATTCCCGATATAGTACACAACTTTAGACCAGAGCCCTATCACCCATTCCCTATATAGTAAAATACCTTAGATCAGAGCCCTACCACCTTATTCCCTATATAGTGAACTACTTTAGATCAGAACCCCTGTATAGTACACTCCTTTAGACCTTCATCCTATCACCCTATTCCCTGTATAGTACACTACTTTCGACCTTCATCCTATCACCCTATTCCCTGTATAGTACACTACTTTCGACCTTCATCCTATCACCCTATTCCTTGTATAGTACACTACTTTCGACCTTCATCCTATCACCCTATTCCCTATATAGTACATTACTTTAGACCTTCATCCTATTCCCTATAGTGTGCTACTTCAGACAAGTGCCCAGTTTTAGCAAGAGGAACCATCTACCCAAATCGATTATAGGGTGCAGCATCTCTCTTCTCTCCACCTCTTTCCTCCTCCTTCCCTGCTCTCCACCTCCTCACTCCTCCTCCCTTCTCCTACCTTCCTCTACACCTCCTCAAACATCCTCCCTTCTCCTACCTTCCTCTACACCTCCTCAAACATCCTCCCTTCTCTCCACCCCTTCACTCCTCATTTCCTCACATCTCCTCCCTACTCTTTCAGCCTCCTCCTTTCTCTTAAACTCCTCCCTCCGTTAATTCCTCCTCTCCCCACCCCCTCCAAGTCCGCCGTCCCTTCATCCCAGATTACCATGTGAAAGCAGCATGTGAGGCCCTGCTGTGAATACTGATGTAGCCCAACAGACCTCCTGAATCTATTTATATTAATATGTAGCTCCATTGTTCTGGGATTATGGTGGGGGAGACAGTAAGGTCCAAACTGAGGGGTAGCAGTGTGAACAGGGGGAGGGGAGGTGTAAATGCTAAGCGGTATGACACACACATCCTCTCCCGTGCTGAGCTTGTGAACCAAATGCCTGGAACAACAATGTGATGCTCCATACCCGGGTCGGCTGATGAGGTGGTGGGGAGGTGCCAGTCACTGGAACGGTCTGGGTATGAAGCAGGATGGTGAGGTATGAAGCAGGATGGTGAGGTATGAAGCAGGATGGTGAGGTGTGAAGCAGGATGGTGAGGTATGAAGCAGGATGGTGAGGTCTGAAGCAGGATGGTGAGGTATGAATCAGGATGGTGAGGTATGTAGCAGGATGGTGAGGTATGAAGCAGGATGGTGAGGTCTGAAGCAGGATGGTGAGGTATGAAGCAGGATGGTGAGGTCTGAAGCAGGATGGTGAGGTATGAATCAGGATGGTGAGGTATGAAGCAGGATGGTGAGGTATGAAGCAGGATGGTGAGGTATAAATTGGGACGGTGAGGTATGAAGCAGGATGGTGAGGACTTATCCTCTTTCTCTTTAAAACTAATTACCATGTTCTGTGTTGATAGCCCGTCTTCCCCCATCCTTAACCTTCTGCACCCCCCACTCATTTGGACAGGTACAATATATCCTACCTCTTCCACAGCCAGGCAGGTTAATCAACTATGAAAGGACTGAATGATGTTCCCCTCACACCTTCCTCACCCTCTCCTGTTCCCCTCACACCTTCCTCACCCTCTCCTGTTCCCCTCACACCTTCCTCACCCTCTCCTGTTCCCCTCACACCTTCCTCACCCTCTCCTGTTCCCCTCACACCTTCCTCACCCACTCCTGTTCCCCTCACACCTTCCTCACCCTCTCCTGTTCCCCTCACACCTTCCTCACCCACTCCTGTTCCCCTCACACCTTCCTCACCCACTCCTGTTCCCCTCACAACAGACTCTCGCTTACATTCCAGTTTCATCAGGGCACATTGGGGATTGTGGCATTGTCTCATCCCAACAACTCCACGGCAGGTTAAGAGCCTAACATCATGTCACGACTTCGTCATGTGTCACGACTTCGTCAGACAATGCTTGCTCAAGCTGTCCGTAATTGTAATTTCTATGAAAGCAAGAACATGTGGGAAAGTGTTTGGGCAAATTATAGTGAACAACTTTCTCCAGAGTATGGTCTGAACATGTCCTTATTAGTTTGCAGAGTTCATGTATGTAACAGTCCCGGTGTGGGTATCAGCTGATGAACCATGAGGTATGCATGTGTCTTCAATGGCATCCAATCCCTCTGACTGTGCACTACATTGCTTGGCCTGTGGGCCATTGTAGTTTTGGCCAATGGGTCTTTGGGGTATTAAGTTTATATTGATGGCAAAACAATATTTAATCAGTTTTAAATTAAGTCCAAAACTCAACAGAATGTGGAGAAAGTGAAGGTGTCTGAATCCTTCCCGAAGGGAATGTATATAAATGCAAATCGATTAGAAGATTCCTCACTTGGACGCTCTCTGCTTGACACAAATGTAAAACATCATGCTATATCTATCAGCTCTGTAAGACATGCTGTGTCACAGTTAACGTCAATAATACAAAGACAATGATTTTCAAAAAAATAACAAAATCCCAAAAAATAACAAAATGATTAAAAAAACATCTTCATAATAGGAACACAAGTCATAGAACACACTAAAGCCCGTTCTTATCATGGATTAAATACAGGCTTAATTTCTGCTTGGCTGAAATATTTTTAATGCTATCAAACAGCAAATCCAAATTCACATACCAATTAAAGCATGTCTCAAAGTATTCTACAATTGAACCAATTGCCCTATATGGAACTGACGTGTGGTGTTCTTTATTACCCACTAAAAATGTAAAAAAATGGGGCAAAGATCCAGTTGAAATCTTGTATGCAGAATTCAGCAAAGGAATTCTTAGAATCCAGAAAAAAGATCCAAATAATGGATGCAGGGCAGAATTAGGCCAATATCCATTATTAATAAAATGAGCCATCACATTTAATGATCATCTGAGAAAAGTCCCCTAATCCAGTGCGAACTGAGGCTAAATTCACAAACCCCTGTTAACCCAATTCAGACAATCTGGCCCAAACTAATTATTACCTAACGAAAAGAAAATTATGTTCTACTATAGGGAAAATATATAAGTAAATCTCAAAACAAAACAAAAGTCAACTTCAATCCTATTTGACTGTAAACTGACAATACAAAGCCTTCTATCTGATCTGGTCACCACAGGCAAACCTGGTTACCCAGAGAGCACAGGCTCACTCTGTTCCCAGAGAGAGGTGGAGACCAAGCTGCACTTCCTATTACACTGTCACAAATACCAAGACCTAAAATTTATTTTGGGTGAAAAACAAAATGTATATATTTGGCAGGCAAATTTCTTTCTGCTACAATCTGAGGAACAGCCATGTCAGGCCTTGAGGCTTTTCAGTCATTTCAACACCAGCATCGTACTTCTTTACTATTATATTGTAGTACTAGTTTCAAGTTTCAAGATTTATTTGCCAAATGCACCAAACAACACAGCGTTATCCTGCACAATGAAATTCTTATGACCTGGCACCCAACAAATACGTAGCGAGAGTTAAGAACAAGAATAAATAAGCAAAAATATAGCTAGACAGAAAATAGTAATAAAATAACGCAACAATATACATAACAATGTAAACTAGCCATAATTTAAGAAAGAGTAAGATGGGGAATATGAACAATATGGGTAGAAGCACTGAATATTATAGATACCTACAGTTAGGTCTGGAAATAATTGGACCCTGACAAGTTCTGTTATTTTGGCTGTTTACCAAAATATATTCAAGTTACACATCCAAATTGGAGGAAGGGTTTAGGAATGGTAGGTGGATAATATTTAATATTATGGATACATATGGATACATATGTGTGCAATAAGCTTATGAATGGTGGCATTGCACACCACAACTACGTATTGAGAAATAAGAAGAAAAAAAATGTACACACAGTAAAAAATATATCAAGAGGATAAAGCAATAATATACACAACACTGTACATAGCAGCAGTTTAAAAAGAGTACTGTAAACTAGGAGCAATATTGGTAGTAGTATTGAATATTATAGATATGGCAAATATGACAGTAATATACATAAAAGATTTAAACTAGCATACATTTTAGAAAGAGTTGGACCGGGAGTATGAACAGTATGGTAGAAGTATTGAATATTATAGATACATATGAGTGTAATATGCTTATTAATGGTACATGCAAAGGAATAATCAGGAATGTTCATGTGTGATCTATATGATCACAGATCGGTGTTGCTGGTTTAGGAGCCTTATGGCCTGTTTTTGAGTCTGGAAGTGCGTGCTCCAATAACGACTACCAGACGGGAGCAGTGTGAACAGACCATAGCCTGGATGGCTGTAGTCTCTTATGATGTTCCTGTAGCATCTACCAGACGGCAGCAGTGTGAACAGACCATAGCCTGGGTGGCTGTAGTCACTTATGATGTTCCTGTAGCGTCTACCATGCAGCAGCAGTGTGAACAGACCATAGCCTGGGTGGCTGTAGTCTCTTATGATGTTCCTGTAGCGTCTACCAGACGGCAGCAGTGTGAACAGACCATAGCCTGGGTGGCTGTAGTCACTTATGATGTTCCTGTAGCGTCTACCATGCAGCAGCAGTGTGAACAGACCATAGCCTGGGTAGCTGTAATCTTTGATGATGTTCCGTGCTTTCCTCAGGCATCGTGTATGGTAGATGCCTTGCACGAAGGGTTGGCAGCCGATGACGCGCTCCACAGACTTTACCACCCTGTGGAGGGACTTGCGATCCACAGTGGAGCAGCTGCCGTACCAGGCAGTAATACAGCCTGGGAGGGTGCTCTCAATGGTGCACCTGTAGAAGTTAGTGAGAGTTTTTGCAGACATGCCAAATTTCTTGAGTCTCCTCAGGAAGTATAGTCGTTTATTCTCATTATACTAGTGTTGCTGTAGCAACTGTTATTAATGAAAATTATGTTTCATTAATTTTCACGCAAGTTTTCATTGGTCGAAGTATTATTATTTTCTGCAAAATGCCCCAATAAACGTATATGGTAAAATGCTCGATAATTTGTCAGGCCATAACGATAAGCCAGCTGTAAGTTGTTCTGAGAGAATGGGGCTGATGAGCCCACAGGTGACACAGTAATTAGCCTGTCATTTTATGATGTGTCCCAGCTGCTCTGTTTGATGTACAGGCCTGAAAATATGTGCTGGCCTCTCTAGTCATGATAAACAAATATGCCTCATGAACATTACCATTTTTCTCGATTGCTAAGGTACTTTTAATGAAACTGAGCTCAAGTTGATCTCCATTATAATCTAATGAGCACAGCAGTGATCTTTGTTTGCAAATAATTTCTCATTGTTTTCACACAAAATGTCAATGCTAAGCACATTTCTGCAAAAGACTAAACACATAATTCAATAATTTGGTCACAGGTGACGCCATCTACTATCTTGTAGTAGAATGTAGAACTCTTCAACACGTGTACAACATTTTTTGCAAAATTCTTCAATCAGCAATCAATTCTTATTCCCATGCTAATGAAGCCCTTTTGAAACAGATACTTGAAAACAGAAAATTGAGAGAGAAAAGGAAGAGGGGAGAGATTCTGCAAAATAATTCTCAGAGTTCAACGCAAAATCCCCAATAATGACTATCCCCAACAGGGCTGATTTAGGACGACGCCCAATAGGGCTGATTAAGGATGACGCCCAACAGGGCTGGTTTAGGACGATGCCCAATAGGGCTGATTTAGGATGACGCCCAATAGGCCTGATTTAGGACAATGCCCAACAGGACTGATTTAGGACGATGCTCAATAGAGCTGATTTAGGACGATGCCCAATAGGGCTGATTTAGGATGACGCCCAATAGGGCTGATTTAGGACGATGCCCAATTGGGCTGATTTAGGACGACGCCAAATAGGGCTGATTTAGGATGACGCCCAATAGGGCTGATTTTGGATGACGCCAAACAGGGCTGATTTAGGTTGACGCCCAATAGGGCTGATTTAGGACGATGCCCAATAGGGCTGATTTAGGACTATGCCCAATAGGGCTGATTTAGGGTTATGCCCAATGGGGCTGATTTAGGAATATGCCCAATTGGAATGATTTAGGATCATGCCCAATATGTCTGATTCAGGATTATGCCCAACAGGGATGATTTAGGATTATGCCCAATAGAGCTGATTTAGGATTATGCCCAATAGAGCTGATTTGGGATTATGCACAAGTAATGAGAGCCAACTAATTTTTAGCCGAAAATCAGCAATCAATTCTTATTCCCATGCTAATGAAGCCCTTTTGAAACAGATACTTGAAAACAGAAAATTGAGAGAGAAAAGGAAGAGGGGAGAGATTCTGCAAAATAATTCTCAGAGTTCAACGCAAAATCCCCAATAATGACTATCCCCAATAGGGCTGATTTAGGACGACGCCCAACAGGGCTGATTAAGGATGACGCCCAACAGGGCTGATTTAGGATGACGCCCAATAGGGCTGATTTAGGATGATGCCCAACAGGGCTGATTTAGGACGACGCCCAATATGGCTGATTTAGGACAACGCCCAATAGGGCTGATTTAGGACGATGCCCAACAGGGCTGATTCAGGACGATGCCCAACAGGGCTGATTTAAGATGACACCCAATAGGGCTGATTTAGGACGACGCCCAACAGGGCTGATTTATAATGACGCCCAATATGGCTGATTTTGGACGACGCCCAACAGGGCTGATTTAGGATGACGCCCAATAGGGCTGATTTAGGACGATGCCCAATAGGTCTGATTTAGGATTATGCCCAATAGGGCTGATTTAGGGTTATGCCCAATGGGGCTGATTTAGGACTATACCCAATTGGGATGATTTAGGATTATGCCCAATATGTCTGATTCAGGATTATACCCAATAGGTCTGATTTAGGATTATGCCCAATAGATCTGATTTAGGATTATGCCCAATAGAGCTGATTTGGGATTATGCCCAAGTAATAAGAGCCAACTAATTTTTTTGCACTATAGTTTTAACACAACACTTTTATTTAGATGCCAGATTTACATCACATATACATTCTATTTTATTGTAAATGGTTTAAAATGGCAGTAGTTGCAAGTTACATTCTGAGGTAACATGGGACATTTTAGATTACTGAGATCTAATGATAATGTCCTGCTGTGTATTGGAGTGGAATGAGAGGTAACAAAGGAAGTCTGGTTCTGTGAGTCCTTCCTCCACCACAATCAGAATCAGAAAATAAATTCATTAAATTCATCGTTGGGAAGCATTTAGAAACCTCTCACAGTTGCACAAAACAATTTTGCATTCTCCTTGTTCCACAGAGAGCACCATGTTAGTTACCAGGTAAACAACTGTTTCGCCTAAAGGCACTGCAAAAGTAACTTGTTGCTAGTGTGAATCGAAATTGTATTTAGATTTTATGTTGTGGTTGCTGGTGTCAAAACCGACCCCACAGAGCCCCAGGCAAACAACACAGTTAGACACAACAAAATAAAGGGAAAACAGAAAGAGAACTATTTGGCACAATTGAAAGAAACAACACAAACAAAGCAAATTGGAATACTACTTTGCCCGTATCCGAAAGTATGCAGCAACAGAATGCCTGACCACTGACCCAAAATTAATAGGAAAACTCTATGTACAGACTCAGTGAGCATGGCCTTGCTATTGAAACTTGAACTTGAAAGTATTGAAAAAGGCCGACCTGGATCTTGAGAGTTGAATGACTTTGTGTACTCTGCCCATAAAATGAGGTGGAAGCAGAGCTGCACTTTCAAACCTTGTGCTAAATGTATGACAACATTAGAGAAAAATACATTTACCTCATTTCACACAGGCATACAAATAATTTCTGGCAAAATACTACGTACAGCAAGTACAATCACAGTTTTAAGCATTTTTCATTATTAATTTTTCACTGGTGTTATTATTTATTTTTTCCCACTTGCTTAGGTAATATAAACAAATGTTTCACATACTAATACAGCCCTTTAAATAGAATTCACAAACTTCGGGGGAGACAGAGAGAGAGGAAGGGAAAGAGGGGCATAGAGGGAGATAGAAAGGGGAGAGAGGAAGGCAGGGAGAAAGGGTGAGAGAG
Source organism: Esox masquinongy (assembly GCA_016801175.1). Taxonomy (NCBI): domain Eukaryota; kingdom Metazoa; phylum Chordata; class Actinopteri; order Esociformes; family Esocidae; genus Esox; species Esox masquinongy. The sequence goes on along the minus strand of JACXGI010021092.1, from coordinate 914 downwards.
AGGGAGATGAGGAGAGATGTAAAGAATGCCGAATAGCATTGATGGAGAAGAGAAGATCCTCCAGGCGTTTAGAGATAATGAAGACAGAACTCTCAGCTCCCTCCTCCCTGATGAACACAGCAGGGAAACCTTACATGGATCCCTCCCTCCTCCCTCTCTCTTCCTGACCCTCCTCCCTTTCTCTCCCTGGCCCTGCTCACTCTCTCTCCTTCTCTCTTCCTGGTCCTCCTCCCTGATGTACACAGCATGCCAAACATTCATGGATTCCTCCCCCTGCCTTCTGTCCTTATCTCCAGCTGATCAACCAACACCTTGTCTTCTCTCCCTTCCTCCCCTTTTCCCCCACCACTCCCCACCCCCAGTCTAAGGCACCACAGGACAGGGCAAGAGGCAGACATGTCCGACAGACACACAGACTGCCTCTTTCACCGATTTAATTACAATTCCAGCTGAAAATGTTTAAGATTCTATCATGTTAATTTAGAAAGGTGAGCTCAGGGATTTCTTCTGAGGGAAAAGGGACTGTCATCACACAATGACATCAAAAGCTGTCATCAGATTGACATCACACACCAACATCACTCACTGACATCACATACTGACATTAAAAGCTGACATCAGATTGACATCACACACTGACATCACACAACCACATCACTCTCTGACATCACACACTGACATTAAAAGCTGACATCAGATTGACATCACACACTGACATCACACAACTACATCACTCTCTGACATCACACAATGACATCAAAAGCTGACATCAGATTGACATCAATCACTGACATCAAAAGCTGACATCACACAATGACATTACTCACTGATATCAAACAATGGCATCACTCACTGACATCACAGTCCATTACTCTGAGTATAATACCACCTCTACAGTCCATTACTCTGAGTAT
>JACXGI010021091.1:0-10532 GCA_016801175.1 Esox masquinongy | reverse complement strand
GTCTGGGGTGGGGGGCTCATGCTATAAGAACTGTGTGTGCTGTGATTGTGTCAGACTCTGTTGGACTGAGTGCCACACTGTCTCCAGATATATCTGTATGGGGGAATAAAGAGAATTGCCGGCACTGCGATTTTGTCTCCTCTTAATCTCTTCTCATTAACCAACCCGGGGAAGTACTTTAGGTCGGTACTTCAACAACAAGTAGAGATAAACGCTGCACAACTTCTGAAGATATTTCGATTCAATGAAGACTATGAAACGCCGACTTTAATGTGTGTAGGTAATTGCGGTGGCGTATCGTATTTCTGAAATTAACACTGGTTAAAGCATAGCGCTGTATCGGCCCGTGACCCGTAGTCTGCTTCCGTAAACGCTAGCACGGGCAATCCCACCAAACGCGCTGATTAGACTCAGATTAAATAGCAAAATCAAATGTGAATCAATTATTTTAATTTTGGACATGTAGAAACATAGCCTATATGAAACAGTAATGTAGACTACTTTGAGATAGCGCTGTCTTGCAGATTTGACTGATTGCAGATAAACATTTGGGCTGCCAATTTCCCTTGAAATGCTGTAATGACCAGTAGCCGTTATGAGCAGAGTGTGTACTTACAATTTATATAATGACAAACAACTTTTATTCTGCACAACACATTGCTTTTAGAGCAATAAAAAGGGATGTGATGTCATGGTAATCGTGACGTCTAATCCATGGCTATTATCCAATCAGCTTCAAACCACACCATTTATAGGCAAAGTAAGCAATAATGCACGAGGCGGTGTGGTCAGTGTTGCCAGATGGGGTGGTTTCCCGTGCAATTGGGCTATTTTTAATGAGAGTGTGTGGGCAAAAATTGACTTGGGAGCTGATTTACAGAAAAAATAGCTTTCAGGCGTTTTGTTTGTGGAGTCAGCTGGTGATCCTGCGGTTTATAGGCAATGACATCTGTTAACCCTGGGTGTGGTGTATGATCAATATCAGTGGGGAACCGTCAGGGCCCTCTATGCCCTCAGAGGATAGATTCAAAGGATATATATATATATATTTATCTATTATAACTTGGAATTTTGTTTTCATTGATTTAATCTGTTTTTGTCTTAATTGTAATGATCTTCCTATTGAATTTCTTCAGTTTGTATTGGATAAAGAAGTGTTAATATCCAAGATTTAAAATTTCCAATCAGAATTTTTCTTTGGTATTCTCTAGGAAGAAATAATCTAGCTGGGCCCAACACTCATTGGCTAGTCCCTCAGGCTTTGAATAGAAGGCACCAGCCAACGTCATTGACATTGACTTCAATTACAACAGCATTTTGGAATGACATTAGAATCAACCAATCACAAATCTTGTAATAGGTGGGACAAGTGTATGATGCCTCAAGGCCCTCTAGAGGGCCTAAGTATACGTCACTAATTCAGAGCCAATAGCGAGCCTTATCTTGTTTTCACATGCTTGAGCCTAGCTAGCGGGCTAGCTTTTTGCAATGAGTGTATGTTACCATGGCGATGGCCCGACTGTCAGCCCTGGCTTTGATCTTAATCAAAAAATGACTTATTTCGGATTTAAAATTAAACAGACAGAAGCAAAAGGTGACATTCTGTACTTAAGCAATGACGATTATTTTTATTCACAGAGCTCGGAAGTTCCCAGACACTGGAGATGAACAGTTCACCATCTCCTAGTGAGTCTCTGATCTCGGAGATTGAATGGATTTCTGAGTCCAGTGAGATGACAACTGCAAATATAGAAAATGACTCTGTAGAGCATCTGCTGAAGTCCCACGCCTAAGTCTGTCTATTGTAGGGCTCTGGCTCCTCTCTAGAGCATCTCCTGAAGTCCCACCCGTTATTCTGTCTGTTGTAGGGCTCTGGCTCTTCTCTAGAGCACCTCCTGAAGTCCCACCCACTAGTCTGTGTGTTGTAGGGGCCTGGATCCTCCCCAGTTTGCTTCCTAACTTCCTGTATTTCTAGGGAGGTTTTCCGAACCACTTTGTTTTTGCATCTTATTGGTCTTTTTATTTTATTAAATAAAAGTTTTATTCTGCGTGTCTGTATAAACGCTGTGTGACAACTGATGATGTAAACAGGGTCTTAGACAATCGATTTGATTGACTGACACGTTTTACCATGGATTTATGCTATTTTTTTATTTTCCAGGATGAAGAAAGTTATCGAGCAGGTCCTGAAAGAAAAGGTTCAGTTTTTAGTTCTCTGTTGATGTTGATCATTGTGGTGATATTAAATAAGAACAAGTAGTAAATGCTGGTTTTAATTTGAACATGTTTATTTCTTCTTTTGTATCTGTTTATGTTTTGAAGGTTTAGATAATAGGCACGCTGGAGGACATCATTAATTGGCTGACCTTGATCTGCTATGAGGTCTTCCTCCCAGCACTATTTCTTCTCCAGCCATCCATCTGGGACGGTCAGACCCACCAGCCCACTGCTGACACAGTCGTGGAGGTCCAACATTCAGAAGACAGCAGCAGAGGTAGACAGACATCATGTCCCGCCAACGGCGGGATACCGCACTAATCAGCAGTGAAATCCTGGAACTTATTTTTGATAGACTCCAGCAAAAGACAGACCGGGAACTCAGTCTGGAGTTCTGCAGTGAGGAGTTTAGTTCCCAGGTTGACCCCATGATGGACAATAAATTCAACTCAGCAGTGGAGCCTCTGGGACCAACCCTGTCCTCAAAGAGGTCGGTCAACAGGGTCCTCAGCGAGAGGATCCGTTTCTTTGGGAAGGGACTCATCCGCCAGGTGTACAAGATGCTTCTGGACACTGTGATGCCAGTGGCCCACCAGAGCGAGTCCCAGGAAGACCTGGTCGAGATTCCCAGAGTGGCATTTGAGTTATTAGCCAAAGTGTTTCGGGTGTTCTGCGAAACTGCCGTCAAACATCTGGTGATGGAACTGATGGGCCTGCCAACCATCCTGGATAGTGGCCCCCACTTCCACCTGGTTTACACAGATGCCTTGGGGTCCACTTCCAGGGATGAAATGTGGGACAGCGACTCCAACTTTTCTAGTGATGCTGGGAGGGAAAGTTCCATAACCTGCCTGTCCTATGACTCCTCCATTGACAACGAGCAGGCGCAAAGTTAGTAACTATTTTGCCCCCAATCTCCTTGTATTTTTCCCATTATTTTCAGTAATTGTATTACTGTATAATTGTATTGATATTTATAAAATATATTCCCGTAAAGTTTCTTGTGACATATTGTGTTTGAATTAACACTTCAACTAAATGTTAATTTGACTAGTGGCCATTGCTGAGGTCCTGATGACCAGGATACAAGACCTCCTGAAAAGAACTTATAACGACATTGACAAATGCCTCCTTATCCTCCAGAAAGGTACATTTTTAACCTTTTATACATATGTGATAGTAATAACACTGTAATGTGGCCTCAGTCCGGGCCACTTTGTCCGGCCCACATGTGCTCTGCAGCGCTGGTTCTGGTCCAGCCCACTGCTCTTTCAGTAAGAGCTTTTTCTGTCAAAAAAAGTGAAAACTTACAGCAAGTGAAACTGACAGCATTTTAAGTACTTTGCAGATATGAAGCAAACTGATAATCATAAAATATGTCAAATAGGGTATATGAAATTCTGTTTTTATGCTGCAAAAACAGCTGTGTATGAGCTTTTATAAATAGGTTCTATCAGTCTCAAAATTCCATGATGCAGAGTAAGGCATTGTTGGCTGATTAAATTGTTGCAGATGAATGAGTGATTCATATCATTTACCAATACATTGATTAGTAGTGAAAAATAGCAACGCAAATAATTCTGTCTCTAATGGCAAGTACTGTATATTGGCCCATTTTACCAGGGAATCCAAGTGTTGTGGAAATGTTTCCCCATATCCACCTTCACCAAAACTTGGAACAAAACTGATGTGAGTGATAGAAATACAGTGCACTCATCATTTAATTAACATGATGACATATACTTATCGTGTGGATTGCTTGTATATTAGATTATATTCATATTACGTATCTATGTATATAGCGTAGAACAACGATCTCCGATCATGACAGCATGGAACTGATGGCGTGAAATCCTGGCCAGTTTGTAGACCCGCCTCTGGTGCAAAATAAATCTTTCATGAAAAGAAGACGCTTTTGTCGTGAAAGACCCGTGTTTCTGATTGGCCACCAGCCAATCCACCAATTTGCTTCCTCTTGCTGCTGCCACCTGGGTGTGGCAAATCTGCCTTTGTGCGTACACTGAAAGCAATACGGGCGGCAATTTTGCCTCTGGTCGTTGTGAAAGCCCCCTTAACAGTTGCATGCAGGTGCCATTTGTTTCACTTGTTTAAAATAAATGTGAATCACTTCACTATCTAGTTCCTGATATTAATGACCATTTTCCACATTTAAAGTATAGGATTGTTTGTAAATCAAGTTAACTCACATGGATTTAATGGGCGCTGTGTTCAGATAAACAAGTTCTGATTATAATGTAGATTGAGAACAGTTGGGGCAGAAGCAGACAGGCAGCATTAGTACACGTTGTTGGTGCACACCTGCTGTCTGTGTTCATTGTCTGTGATTTCCACAAATTCATATCCATTTTCAAACTCCATATTGCAACCAAATTCTCAAATACTATACCTAATTCCTCAATATATTATGAAAATATGGAAACGTGAAATTGACCGTGCTGTGTAATTGCTTGTCTGTAAATCTTAAAATGCTGTCAATTCCACTTTTTAAAAACTGTATTAACCATGTAGAAACCAGTGTGTATTCATAATAGTAAATGTACTAGACGCTTCATAGTGCCACATCGATGCTGCTTCAAACTAGTTCAGAGTGTGACATTGTTTTCTTAGGAGAGAATTCCAAGGCCAGGAACACGCTTCAATACATTCCAGACACAGCCTTTCCAGAGTACAGAGATGATGTCTCTGTAGCCAGTGACGAGTCCCTGATGCCGACTGATGATCTCCTGGAGAAGACTCCCTCACTTCTGCACGAAGAGATTTCCTTCTCCAATACCTCCACCATCATGAGCCCCCAGACCCTGAGGGCCATTGTCAAGGTTGTCATGTGCCGACTGTATGCCTCAGAGTCCCCGCAGTCCAGGAGGTGCCCCAACTCATCCAGGCTAATGATATATGTCCTTGTAGAGATCAAGCATGCCCTGAAGCGTCTTGGCATCTCTGTCCTCTTTGTGGAGGCCAGTGTGGAGTTCAGTGACATGAATGTTTTGGAGGCCATTGTGAAGGATGCGTCAAATATGTTGTCCTTGCGTTCATACGCCAACCGTGATCAACTGTATGCCGCATGCCACGGTGACAAGGGATCCATATGTTCAATGGCGAACACCTTCACACAGGCCGTCCAGAAACACGCCGAGCGCTATTGGAGTAGTTTTGAAGATATGAGGGATGATGGTAGTGGCTGGTCAAGCTCCTCAATGGAAGAAGTCCAGGAAGAGGACCAAGAGACGATTCCCTCTGACAACCAGAGATGGAACTCTGCCGGCTACCGCATAAACAGATGGAACTATGAAGTCCACCAGAGATGGAACACTGCTGACTCGGCTCAGTGCAGCAAAAGCTCCCTCTCCACAGAACGTATGGACATCACCTCCACACAGAAAAGGAAACTCCTATCAACTGGTGTTTCTCTGACACTAAGAAGTATCCTGTTTCGAAAGAATAAGGTGTCTCCCATATGTACTGCTGGTAGGTCTTTACTCGGGTCAGTCAATGTATCTCCCTCTTCTCATGTCAGTCAATGTATCTGTCTTTCTTCATGTCATTCAATGTATCTCTGTCTTTGTTCATGTCGGTTAATTTATCTCCGTCTTTGTTCATGTCAGTCAATTTATCTCTGTCTTAACTCATGTCAGTCACACTATCTTTACTCCTGTCCATACTATGTGTTGACTCTTTTATGATATTTATGCCCTTTAAGTGTAAATACAAATCTGTCTGTTTTAGGTCAGTGTAGTTCTGGCATGCCTTGTCACATCAGCAGGCAGTGAATTAGTAAATAGACAAATGAGAGTTTCAAACATTATCAAAACAGCTACTTTTAAAAGTTCTCTTCATCACTGTTAGACCACTCAGAGACAGTCTTAGCAAAATTGTTACATTGAATTGATTTGATATTGACATAAACACATTTGTTGTCCATTCTGTTGAAATGCCAGTATTGACTATGTTGAGTATGGGCAGGGGCAATTAACATTTCACTTGTCTAAAATGTGACTGAGCTTTGGTGGAGGCCTCAACACGAGCAGACCCGAGTAGTTAATAAAATAACGATCTCACTTCCTGTCCTGCAGTTGAATGAGCACCTCTTTGTCCTCCATAGCCATTACCAAGTGATAATTTACACGTTCAGGTCATGCTGTGTATTGCCTTCTATGTTTTGATAATATAACTGGATTTCATGCCCTCTTCCCTGTCAAATGCTAGGTCCTGTAGCTGTCAACGAACCCAGGAAAAAACAATCTCTCCTGAAGAGGATCACAGCTGGACTGGGAAAGATATTTCGCTTCCAGGGCAAGAAATGAAGCAAAAAGTAACACTCCCCACATGAATGCACACACGCACGTACACACACACACACACACGCACGTACACACACACACACACACACACACACACACACACACTGCACGTAAACACACGCACGTACACACACGCATACACACACACGCACGTACACACACACACACGCACGTACACACACACACACACACACACGCGCGCACGTAAACACACGCACGTACACACACGCATGCACACACACGCACGAACACACACGCACGTACACACACACACGCACGCATACACACACAGATTTGCCTTGTTGTGTGAGCATTTCAGATGTGCTCTATATGGTTTGTGTTTCTTGCAATCATTTTTTGGTTAAGTCGAATGTACACGCATATACAGTACTGCTCTTATGAAATCACAATACAACAATACAAAGCCCTGTCACATTTCATTCCATTGACCCCAATTCTCTAAATAAATAAATAAAATTATTTTGATCTGTTTTTTGGGATTATTTTAATACAGGTCCAGACATCCAGCTTTATGGTATAGATTCTTAAGGGCAAATTGCCATCTACTGTATCATTAACAGTACACTAAGCCAGTCATTATAGCCATAGGCTACAACAATTCCCTAGTCTAACAAGAATATAATTTGATTTTACCACTGCAGAGGGTCAAAGGAAGTACTCAGTATCAAATACATTTCGTCAGACGTGGATCACAGTTAGTTACTTCAATTTGTTTGTGTCTGGGAACTAATCTCACAGGTACATAGTAATGTCATGAAAGTTGTTCTGTGTAACATTGTCAAAATCATGATCTCATATTCTCCCAAAATGGCATCTAGTAAATGGAGAAGTCATCCTGTAACAACACATTATGTAATAACACTGCGTTATGTAATAACTAATAATAATGTAATTATTTTGTAATAATACAGTGATTATATCTGTTATATTATTATATCTGTTATATTATTATAACAGATATTCTGCTGTAGAATTGTATGAATGTATACTTATGTATAGATGACAACAGAACATCTGTTTATCCGTACACAGGAAGTCACGTTCAGTCATAGTGCAACAGTAATCAGCCAGTTGGCTTATAGTACTGTGTTGTGTATTCTGGATTGCAATGTCTACAAAGTAGAAGTACGACCGGAAGTTTCTCTGAGATCGAGTTTGTAAGATCGAGTCTGTAACATCATGGACAAGAGACAATTGCACTGAGCTCCTTCCTGTTTATTAAGGATTAGGAGGTGATAACTACTTTGCATGGGTTCCTTCAGCAAGCAATTCAAAGTATGATTATTGACAGTATATGATTTGGGTGTCTTTGGTGCTTGAGCTGGTCTTTCTTTGGATGTTGGAAAACCCAGTTCCAAATGTTGTGATTCGTTCATTGTGATTTACCAGACTGCCAGCAACAACAGTTTGTTTTCTCATAACTAGGGCTGGGATTTATTTATCCCTTTCTGCCTTATCTACTTTGCAAATTGTACCATCCAGTTTTGTTTAAATTGATTAAACCTTCTTTAACTAAAACATTTTGTTTGGGGAAGTGAATACACCCTTGTAAATATAATTAACACCAGAAACCTGTAAATAAACATTTGGTGGCACAGAAAAATAGGAAAATAGATAGCATACCATTAATTTTAATGACTTAATTCCTTTTGCCAACATACTACCTTTGACTGCATGAATAGCATTTTGGGTTGTGGACCCAGTAACTTAGACCAGGACTCAGCCTTAGGGATCTGTGAAATCAACTTGTGACTTTAGGATTGGTGGCCCGGACTTGACTTTGATGTAGTTAAAGGGACTTATGACTCGACTCAGACTCAGCACAGGGACTTGGGACTTGACTACTTCTCCAATATACTGCATGGCATAAATTTTGGTTGCATATAGACACTAAAACCAGTTTTACATTCTATCACTGGGTAAAACAAATGGTAAATGACTTAATGTAAATATGTATTTTTTTATTTTACTTGATATTAACTTGATATAGAGCACATTTTATAATTGCCCCAACATTTAGGCAATAGCAATGCTTCTGATTACTACAATTTGAAAATAATTTGTAATTTCCTAATACCAAGAAAACTGCAGAAATGTTCCTGGAAGGAAATTGTAGGCCGCTGTTATATTTAAAATAAAATTGTATTTTTGTTAAACCAATGAAAACATTCTGATATACATTTTGTCCAATCAAATTAAATAACTGTAAATATTTTGAGTGACAACTGTCAAGATAGGTCTAACCTTACTTTCAGATTAGACATTGCAGAGACATTGTGGCTAGACCAATAAGAGTGACAGGAACTTGGTTATTATAAAAAATGTAGCAGCACATCAAGTTTACAGAGACCATTTAGCCAAAGCTGCTATCAGGTCTATGGCAGCTAATAATAGATGTGACATGGGAGCAACATAATGTACACCTTTTGTATTCTGATGAAATAGTCTCATTGCCGAAACTGAGGGGGAGAATACAAACACTGCACTATCTGCAGATGGATCCAGAACTACCTGACGGCAGACCCCAGGTGGTGCGGATGGGCAACGCCACCTCCTCCTCACTGACTCTCAGTACTGGTTCCCCCTAGGGCTGTGTGTTGAGCCCGCTCCTGTACTCCCTCTTCACCCACGACTGCCTGGCAACTCATGTCTCCAACACCATTGTTAAGTTTGCTGACTACACCACCATCACAGGCCTGATCTCTGACAACGACGAGTCAGCCTATATATACGAAGTAAGGACACTGACTTCGTGGTGTCAGGATAACAACCTCCAGCTCAATATCAGCAAAATGAAGGAGATGATTGTTGATCACAGGAAGCAGCGGCGGGGAGACCACGCCCCCATACACATCAATGGGTCTGCAGTAGAGAGTACACAACATCAGGTTCCTCAGGGTCAACATCAGTGATGACTTGACCTGGTCTCATCACTCTAACGTCGTGGTGAAGGAGGCCAGGAAACAGCTATTCTTCCTACACCGATTAAGGAGATTTGGCATGGATTCCAGGATACTCACCAACTTCTACAAATGCACTATCGAGAGTATCCTGACCGGCTGTGTCACCGCCTGGTATGGCAGCTGCACGGCCCTCGACCGCAAAGCACTCCAGAGGGTGATTAAGACAGCTGAGCGCATCACAAGGTCTGACCTGCCATCCCTGCAGGATCTCTACACAGAGAGGTTAAGGAGGAGGAGCAAACGGATCATTACAGATCCCAGCCACCCATGCCACGGACTGTTTACCAAGCTGCCGTCAGGCAGAAGGTACAGGAGTAGACAGTCCAAAACAAACAGGCTACGGGACAGCTTCTTTCCACAGGCTGTAAGGCTGCTCAACTCGTGAACACATCTTCCCTTCCATCCATAGTCCATGCACACCTGTCACTTTATATCATGCACATCTGCCACTTAATGCACATCTGCCACATCTGCACATCTGCCAGTGGGGCAAAAAAGTATTTAGTCAGCCACCAACTGTGCAAGTTCTCCCACTTAAAAAGATGAGAGAAGCCTGTAATTTTCATTATAGGTACACTTCAACTATGAGAGACAAAATGAGAAAAAAAATCCAGAGAATCACATTGTAGGATTTTTAATGAATTTATTGGTAAATTCCTCTGTAAAATAAGTATTTGGTCACCTACAAACAAGCAAGAATTCTGGTGATCAACTGTGGGAGCAAATATAAGAAAATGGAAGACATACAAGACCACTGATAATCTCCCTCGATCCGGGGCTCCACGCAAGGTCTCACCCCGTGGGCTCAAAATAATCACAAGAACGGTGAGCAAAAATCCCAGAACCACACGGGGGGACCTAGTGAATGACCTGCAGAGAGCTGGGACCAAAGTAACAAAGGCTACCATCAGTAACACACTACGCCGCCAGGGACTCAAATCCTGCAGTGCCAGACGTGTCCCCCTGCTTAAGCCAGTACATGTCCAGGCCCGTCTGAGGTTTGCTAGAGAGC
>JACXGI010021090.1:0-10533 GCA_016801175.1 Esox masquinongy | reverse complement strand
AAGAGGTGTCAGGGTAAGGGGTTTCAGGGTAAGGGGTTTCAGGGTAAGGGGTTTCAGGGTAAGAGGTGTCAGGGTAAGGGGTTTCAGGGTAAGGGGTTTCAGGGTAAGGTGTCAGGGTAAGGTGTCAGGGTAAGAGGTGTCAGGGTAAGGGGTGACAGGGTAGAGGGTTTCAGGGTAAGGTGTCAGGGTAAGGGGTGACAGGGTAAGGGGTGACAGGGTAGAGGGTTTCAGGGTAATGTGTCAGGGTAAGGTGTCAGGGTAAGAGGTGTCAGGGTAAGGGGTTTCAGGGTAAGGTGTCAGGGTAAGGGGTTTCTGGGTAAGGTGTCAGGGTAAGCAAGCAAGTTTATTTATATAGCACAATTCATTCATCGAAGCAATTCAATGTGCTTTACAAAGAAAAATAAAATAAAAAAATATATAAAAATACAATAACATAAAAACAAATACTCAAATGAAAACATCAAAACAAATGAAAACATCATAATAATAAAAATACAATAAGAAAACATATAAAGATTAAAAATGGGATAAAAACATAACAAGCTATAAGGCTAAACATTGTGGTTAAGTTTAAGTGCTCAGTCGTAGGCACGTGAAAAGAGTAGTGTTTTTAACCTGGATTTGAACATGGATACGTTTGGGGCACGTCTAAGATCTTCTGGTAGTTTATTCCAGTTGTGTACAGCATTAGTGCTAAACGCAGCTTCTCCATGTTTAGTTTGGGCTCTGGGCTCTACTAGCTGACCAGTGTTCATGGATCTAAGAGCCCTGCTCGGTTTATATTCTTCAAACATATAAGAAATGTATTCGGGGCCTAAACCATTCAGAGATTTATAAACTAAAAGCACCACTTTAAAATCTATTCTGTAACTGACTGGAAGCCAATGTAAAGATTTAAGAACCGGAGTGATGTGCTCTGTTCTCTTGGTCCTGGTTAACATTCTAGCAGCAGCATTCTGAATGAGCTGCAGCTGTTTTACAGTCTTTTTGGGGAGTCCAGTTAAGAGGCCATTACAGTAGTCAACCCTACTAGGGATAAAAGCATGGGTGAGCTTCTCTTGGTCTTTTTGGGACAGCAAGCCCTTAATTCTGGCTATATTTTTTAGATTATAGAATGCTGTTTTGGTGACCGGGTTTCAGGGTAAGGGGTTTCAGGGTAAGGTGACAGGATAAGGGGTTAAAGGTTATCTTAGGCATAATCTATGTTAAGTTATTGAGGTTAGGGTCAGGTTTAGGGTTAAAGGTGTGTGTGTGTGTGTGTGTTTAACTTTACCTCCTGTAATAAGGTATCCTTCTTGCGAGGGGAAAGGCTGAGATGTTTCTCCAGAACAGAATAATACTTCTCTGTCTCCTTATCAAACTGTTTCTTACCTTCCTAGAAAAAAGGGAAATAGAGAGAAAGTGAGAAGACCGACATCTTTGATCAATATTGATGGGTTGTTGATATATGGACACTAGATGGACAAGATTAAATGTGCTTGTTGCTAGTTTTAATTGCATATATATTTTGTACACTGACTATAATATATTATATCCCCCTGACACAACATTTCATTAATGGGCTAATTTGTACATCAGGCCCTAAGGACAATTTTTTTAAGAAAATGAAAGCAGATGTTTTTGTTTTGTTTACTTGTCAGTTAGGGTGCAAGGTGAATTTTCGCTCTCTCTCGGTTTTTAACCTTTCAAGGAGTCGTACACTGATCAGCCATAACATTATGACCACCTGCCTAATATTGTGTAGGTCCCCCTTCTGCTGCCAAAACAGTCCTGACCCGTCGAGGCATGGACTCCACTAGACCTCTGAAGGTGTGTTGTGGTATCTGGCACCAAGACGTTAGCAGCAGATCCTTAAAGTCCTGTAAATTGCGAGGTGGGGCCCCCATGGATTGGACCTGTTTGTCCAGCACATCCCACAGATGCTCGATTGGATTGATTTCTGGGGAATTTTGGAGGCCAAGTCAAAACCTTGAACTCGTTGTTGTGTTCCTCAAACCATTCCTGAACCATTTTTGCTTTGTGGCAGAGCGCATTATCCTGCTGAAAGAGGCCAATGCCATCAGGGAATACTGTTGCCATGAAAGGGTGCACATACAGCTCTGGAAAAAATTAAGAGACCACTGCACCTTTTTCTTTCCTTTCCAAAAAAGTCAAAAAGGTTTTGAGTGAGGAACAGAAGGGTTAAAATTAAGAGACCACTGCAAATTGAAAGCTTCTGTTCCTCACTAAAAACTTTCTTTTTGAACTTTTTTGGAAAGGAAAGAAAAAGGTGCAGTGGTCTCTGATTTTTTTCTGGAGCTGTAGTCTGCAACAATGCTCAAGTAGGTGGTACGTGTCAAAGTAACATCCACATGAATGGCAGGACCCAAGGTTTCCCAGCAGAACATTGCCCAAAGCATCACACTGCCTCCGCCAGCTTGCCTTCTTCCCATAGTCCATCCTGGTGCCATGTGTTCTCCAGGTAAGCGACGCACACGCACCCGGCCATCCACGTGATGTAAAAGGAAACGTGATTCATCAGACCAGGCCACCTTCTTCCATTGCTCCGTGGTCCAGTTCTGATGCTCACGTGCCCATTGTAGGTGCTTTCGGCAGTGGACAGGGGTCAGCATGGGCACCCTGACTGGTCTGTGGCAACCAGCCCCATACGCAAAAAACTGCGATGCACTATGTGTTCTGACACCTTTCTACACTGCAAAAAATATATGGCTTATTAAGTATATTTATCTTATTTTCAGGTTAAAAACCCTACCATCCTTAAAATAAGGTATATTTTTCTTAACAAGCTAAATTGTACTGATTGTTTTTAGAAAATAAGCCTGGAATATCGTGTAATTTGTCTTGTTCCATTGGCAGATTATTTCACTTATTTCAAGCAAATATCTCCTCAAATATAGTTAAATTGTCTTGTTCTATTGGCAGATTATTTCACTTATTTAAAGCAAATATCTCCTCAAATATAGTTAAATTGTCTTGTTCCATTGGCAACGTTTTTTTGCAGTGTATCAGTACCAGCATTAACTTTTTCAGCAATTTGAGCTACAGTACAGTAGCTTTTCTGTTGGATTGGACCACACGGGCCAGCCTTCGCTCCCCACGTGCATCAAAGAGCCTTGGCCACCCATGACCCTGTCGCCGGTTCACCGCTTTTTCTTCCTTGACCACTGCAGACCAGGAACATCCCACAAGGGCTGCAGTTTTGGAGATGCTCTGACCCAGTCGTCTAGCCATCACAATTTGGCCCTTGTCAAAGTCACTCAGATCCTTACGCTTGCCCATTTTTCCTGCTTCTAACACATCAACTTTGAGGACAGAATGTTCACTTGCTGCCTAATATATCCCACCCACCGACAGGTGTCATGACAACAAGATTATCAGTGTTATTCACTTCACCAGTCAGTGGTCATAATGTTATGGCAGATCGGTGTATGTACTGTGTGGCTTATGTATGGTTGAAAAAAAGTATTGACTGACTATTTTGTAAATTTCATGTTAGATGGGCAAATAAAGGTACTTTTAAAATCTCTCTTTCTGTGACTCCCTCTCCCTACACAGCCACATGCTAGTTACAACTGTAATTTTAAGGGTTCATTGAAATGGGAAACATTTGTTTTAGTGGAACGTAAGAAATATTTAAAAATGATCAGTTACAATAATGTATGTCTTCTTATTTCTCTGTCTGTCTCTCTCCTTCTCTCTCCATCTCCACCCCCAGGAAGTGGGCCTCTTTCAGAGGACTGTTGACACCAGACACCCCATTCACTCTGTATGGGAGTGAGTATGTGTAAGGGTATGTGTGCGTGGGAGTGTGTGAGTGAATGTGTATGTTTCTGTCTGTCTCTTTCGGTGTGTTTGATTTATAACTCCCACAGAACAGAACCAGATCCTCTGTTGTTGCCCCCCTCTCCGGCACCCCTCCTCCTTCTCACCCCCCAACTCCTTTCCACTCTCTCCTCCCCCCTCTTTCCCATGCCCCTGTTCCCAACTAACAGACATGCCAGACTTGGGGGTCAAGACAGAGTCCATCTTAGACTCTGACGCCATCATAGTTACAGATGCCATCTTAGTTACATTCACCATCTTAGTTACAGATGCCATCTTAGTTACATTCACCATCTTAGTTACAGATGCCATCTTAGTTACATTCACCATCTTAGTTACAGACAACAATTTAGTGCCAGACACCATCTTAGTGCCAGATGCCATCTTAGTGCCAGACGCCATTTTAGTGCCAGGCGCCATGTTATTACAGACGCCATGTTAGTTACAGACGCCATCTTAGATACAGACACCATCTTAGTTACACACGCCATCTTAGATACAGACGCCACCTTAGATACACACGCCATCTTAGATACAGACACCATCTTAGATACAGACGCCATCTTAGATACAGACGCCATCTTAGATACACACGCCATCTTAGATACACACGCCATCTTAGATACACACGCCATCTTAGATACACACGCCATCTTAGATACAGACACCATCTTAGATACACACGCCATCTTAGATACAGACACCATCTTAGATACACACGCCATCTTAGATACAGACACCATCTTAGATACACACGCCATCTTAGATACAGACACCATCTTAGATACACACGCCATCTTAGATACAGACACCATCTTAGATACACACGCCATCTTAGATACACACACCATCTTAGAAACACACACCATCTTAGATACACACTAGCTGGGCACAGTTAGTCGAATATTCGAATAACCAAAATTAAGTTAGTATTCGAGTACTTGTGTGTATTCATTTTAGCACCTAAAAAATTATTTATTTGTTGAAATAAAACAGTAAAAATGAGTTCTGCAGATTATTTTTCTAAACACTATTAAAATTCCTGTCTTGAATTTTTACATACATTGACATAGCTTCACATTTGAAAAAATATACAATGTTTCAATGTCATTTTGTACAGTGTTTTTATTTACACTCATCAATCTGAGCCGTAGTGGTATGGAGACCCAGTCAGTATATGCGTAGTCTACTGTTAACAAGTGGATGAAAGTGAACTAATAGTAAAAGATGTAATATATTATCGGAATTAATTGTTCCTTATGAAAATTATTTGGCTACAAAACGCTACATATAGTCAGGCTGTGGAATCTAATGACTGTTGGGAGAGCAGAAAACGGTGAGTTAAGCAAACAGATTATAGCTGGCTAGCTTTGCTGACTAGCTAGATTCTCTAGACTCTTCCATCCGATAAATGTAATGTTATCTGTTGATACATTTTGTCTTCAGTTCTGTAGCTGAATTTCGCAAGTGTACCACACTGCCTCATCCATATGCGCCCTCGCTCTTTTCTCTCACAATGAGAACGTTCCAATGTTATTCTTGTCTGTTCTTTTTCACAGACTAGATTGTTAACTATATTGCCTTATACATTTCAATGATGGCTTTTATTGTGATAAAGAAAGTCTGAATGCTGCCAGCATAATATCCTGCTGCTAAAATAACTCTAATGAAGCCTCGAATGGCCATCGCTAGGTGACACTAACTGACTTTTTCGTCAAGTGAAAAGACGAGAGAATCGTAGAATCCACCAGAAATAGTCGCAAAACTGTATAACCGTAAACAGTTTTAGTTGAGGCTTACTGTAACGTAGTAAGCCCGCAATTAAAACACTTATACATCACCATCCTCACTGGATTCGAACTGAGGTCTCCCACGTGAGTGGCACTGTCTTTAACCACTACGCCATGGCGCTACACATTTCATAAGTCGCTAGACACCATTCAGAATTGTGTTAAACTGACTAATGTTTCTTATTAAGATTACCTCCACTACAAATAGCGTCTATGAACTATGGCTTTTGCCACTGGCCATTTCAACAGCTTTTTAGCCAGTAATAGGCTAGTATCTACTAACTTCCTAAGAATAGTCAAAAGAATTGAGAAATTACTAGCGAGATTGAAGAACTTTTCCCTGCCAAAGCTATTTCCTTTCATGGCACAAAAAATGTTTTTCTTTCATTCGTGAATGACATTAATACAATAACTATAGGTGACTTTCTCGTGAAGTGAAATCCCCAACTCTTTTACTGCCCAAGAGGTTTTGATAAAGCCTATATTATTACCCCCAAACACATGCACAGATGCATACCTTTGAAAATCCACCAGAAACAGTCGCAATATAACCGTAAACAGTTTTAGTTTAGGCTTACTATAACATAGATACGGAAGGTTATAGCCAGTGAAGTTTTTGTCTATCTGGAACATATCTAAATGCATACTTTGTTTTGACTGTGAGGAGATTCGATCGCGGAACCTATAGCTTGCAGGTCTGCTTCTCTAACCACTACGCTATTAACAAGGTTGGTCGGTCGGTCAGTAAGAGACATTCGCTCTTCTAGGCCGGCTCCTCTGACGCGGTCCGGCAAAAAAATATACAACATAAACAATGAGCCGTATTTTGGGCTCAAACTTCAGGGGGAGCCGGATACCTTTCAACACAATTTCTCAAACAGAAAAAGTTCACTGAGCCGTACAGTTTATTTCTGAAAAACACTTCAAGCATTTCAAAATGAACGGCACCCATAAGAATACAGCACTGTGCAAGTTTTAGTTAGGTGTGAAAAAATGCTATAAATTAAGAATGCTTTCTAAAATAGATGTTTATATTTATATTTAAGTTTATATTTATAAATTAAAAAAATGCTAAATCATTGAACAGAAGAAAAATCTAAATCAAATCAATAGGCATATTGACCCTACGCCTTCAGAACAGCATAAATTCTTCCAGGTACACTTGCACACAGTTTTAGAAGGTACCTGGCAGGTAGCTTGGCCCAAACATCTTGGTGAATTTAGGCTGTCTCAGTTGCTTCTCTCTCTTCATGTAATCCCAGACAGACTCAATGATGTTGAGATCAGGACTCAGTGGGGGCCATACATTCACTTCCAGGACTCCTGGTTCTTCTTTATGCTGAAGATAGTTCTTCAGCAAGAATACATTTGGGGCCAATCAGATGCCTCCCTGATTGCATGTATTGCATGATGGGTAAGTATGTGCCTGTACTTCTCAGCATTGAGGAGACCATTAATTCTGACCACATCCCCAACTCCATTTGCAGAAACGCCCAAACTTGCAAGGAACCTCTACCAAGCTTCACTGTTTCCTGCAGACACTCATTCGTGTACAGCTTTCCAGCCCTACGGCCAACAAACTGCCTTCTGATGCAGACAAATAATTCAATATTTTGACTCATCAGTCCAGAGCACCTCCTATCATTTTCCTGTGTTTTCTTACATAGTTGAGTCGCTTGGCTGTGTTTCCATGTCGGAGGTCCTCCATGAAGGCCGCTTCTGAGCAGACTTCTTCGGAAAGTAGATGGGTGTACCAGGGTCCCATTGTTTTCTGAGCTGACGGGACTACTGGACATCTTCCGATTGCAAAGGGAAGTAAGTATGATGCGTCTTTCATCTGCTGCAGTAAGTTTCCTTGGCCGAACCACTGCGTCTACGGACCTCAACGTTGCCCGTTTCTTTGTCCTTCTTCAAAAGAGCTTGGACAGCACATCTGGAAACCCGTCTGCTTTGAAATGTCTGCCCGGGTGAGACCTTGCTGATGCAGAATAACTACCATGTGTCGTGTTGCTGTGCTCAGTCTTTCTATGGTGTATCATCTATTAACACATCTATTTTCGGAAGCATTCTTACTTTACAGCATTTTTTTTACACCTGCCTAAAACTTTTGCACAGTCCTGTATGTGCTGTCAGTTGAAAGGAGACAGTTGTTGACCTACACAGATAAGGTAAAGGATATGAAAAATCACGTAAGCAGTTGAAAAAAAACACTATGCACAGACAGGGCTATAATCAAAACCTTTTAGGTGCCTGGAACAGATTCAAATTTGTGGAAGTGGAAGTACGCATATGTGCATACTGTCTCCACCAAGATGGAAGAGGGTGAGGGAGGCAAAGAAGAATGCAAGGATCATAGTTTCAGAACTGCATTGTCTAGTGGAATCTGGGGTTATTCAAGTCACACAATCAACTGTACGACGTCATCTCCATGTCAACATGCTCTTTGGAAGGGTTACATGAAAGAAGCCCAACCCACAAATTACAGCATCAGAACGTTGCCAAATGTTGTTGGAACTGGAGTCACATGTTGTGGTAAAATGAGACACTATCGGCATGTTTGACATCAAAAGGGGACGGCATACAAGGAAAAGCAACCCATACCCACACCAAAATACGGTGGTGGACCATTGCAGCTTTGCTACTAGAGGTACAGGGGCTTGTTAAGATCAATGAATTCCAGTAGCAGAATATTTTAGCCCAAAACCTGGTTGACTCTACCACGGAATTGACACTTGTCTGTGGATGAACCTTTCAACAAGGCAATGACTCCAAACATACATCAAAATCAATACAGAAATGTTTTCAGGACCACACAATGGCCGTCGTAGTCTCCGGACTTGAAAACTGGTGGTCTAAATTGGCAATCCACAAGAGCAAACCTAAGACTATCAAGAATCTTGAAATGTGCGTCATAGAGGTCCAAGATCCCTCCAGTGTGCAACAACCTTTGCAGACTTTATTGTAACAGGCTCTTTACTGCAACAGGGTCTTTACTGTAACAGGCACTTTACTGTAACAGGCTCTTTACTGTAACAGGTTGTAACACGGTTGTACACTCCACGGAAGGTTTCAAGAAATATTGATTGTTTTTACAGAAATTATTGTTATAATGAGAGAATACGGCTCCCCCTTATGTTTGAGCCCATAACAAACATTGTGTTTTTATTTTTTGCATTCACTTTTACTGAGTTTCATTAAGGATGCCAATACTTCTAGAGTTGACTGTACTTGCAAGTTTGATTCACAGCATGTTTTGTGATGTTTCATTCAATGTATTTCTGATACTTAGTTTAATAGCTGTAATTTTCAGTCACGTGCAGCAATGGCAGCAACAATGTGTGCAATGCAGCCAGCTGGAGTGAACCGATGAAAGCCTCCCAGCGCTCCGTGTGACGTATGACATAAGCCTCCATTCTCAGGTGAAATGCTGCGATTTTAGGGAGACCCCAGGACAGATACTATCTAAGGGTCGGACACTACTGCAGTTTTAAAATCACTTTTAAAGACACACACTAACGTTCAACAGTTTTGGGTAACTTAGAAATATCCTTGTTTTCAAAAGAAAAGCACACTTTCTGTCCATTGAAATAACATCAAATCAATCTGAAATACAGTTTCAACATTGTTAATGCCATAAATTACTATTCTAGCTGGAAACAGGTGAAAAATTGTAGCTGGAAATTGAATATTGTAGGCGTACATAGGCGTACAGAGGCCCATTATCAACAACCATCAGTCCGGTGTTCCGATGGCACGTTTATCATATTAAAAGGCTAATTGATCATTAGAAAACCCTTTTGCAATTATGCTAGCACAGCTGAAAAATGTTGTGCTGATTTAAGAAGCAATAAAATTGTCCTTCTTTAGACTAGTTGAGTATTTGGAGCATCAGCAATTGTGGGTTTGATTACAAGCTTAAAATGGCCAGAAACAACAAACTTTTCAGTCTGAATTAGATGCTGTTTTTCTGGCCCTCATCAAAGACAAACATGTTGATCAAGAAAATACTCCTGTTGCTCTAACAGGCTGAAGTTGTTTGCTTAGAGGAGCCACTTTAGTTTTGTAGTCATCAGCCAGGAAACAATTTCTGAGTGGTCTTCATTTTCCAGTACCAGTGCAAAGTATATAGAAATCCCGTAACGTTGGAAACGCTGTCCGTCTTGCTATGGAAGCGACAGCCGCCTTAAGAGCAACTGCTTTCATCCAGACTAAAATCAAAACAAAAACTGGCAGACCCCGGGAAGATTAAAACAACTGCTTGGTCCCATCCCGTAAGTTAAAAGAGAATGGTGTATGTTTATAGCCATTCATACCCTCACTTTTCCAATGTAGCACCCTAAAACACAATAGACTTACCTTTACAGCTCCAATCTGTTCTATCCTGAACTTCTCCAAAGGGGATATCAACAGATCGTCTGCATTTTGGATCTGCAAAGAGAAAAACAACTTCAGAAAAACATTAACAAAACAAGAACAAATATACCAGTCTGATTCACCGTTCATCACTATTCTAGCAGAGAACCCCCTATTATCGGTATATCCAACAGCATCTTCTAGTACCGAGTAATCATTAGATGTAGTTATTAGTGACATATAAATGTTAGCTAGCATGTCATCAAAAAGCAATGGTAGTAATGTCCGATAACAGGGGGACATTCGCAAATAACTGGATCTATGAACCTTTTCCACAGGTCCAGGATGGCAGTTGGTAGTTAGATTTGCTTCAGTCAGGAAAAACAGCTTTGGTTTGGTTTGCTTTGGCTAAGGTTTGGTTTATGAATCAATATTCATGATTAATAAAAAATAATTCAAAAGATTTCTCTAGAGACCACCATCTTTAAATCACACATAGGGATAATGATCACTATTTGGTAAACCCTGGGTACAGGGTAGATACAGATGTGTTAAGGGTTCACTAGGG
>JACXGI010021089.1:0-10545 GCA_016801175.1 Esox masquinongy | reverse complement strand
AAATATTGTTCACAAATCTGTCTAAATCTGTGTTAGTGAGCACTTCTCCTTTGCCGAGATAATCCATCCACCTCACAGGTGTGGCATATCAAGATGCTGATCAGACAGCATGAGTATTGCACAGGTGTGCCTTAGGCTGGCCACAATAAAAGGCCACTCGAAAATGTGCCGTTCCATCACACAGCACAATGCCACAGATGTCGCATGTTTTGAGGGAGCGTGCAATTGGCATGCTGACTGCAGGAATGTCCACCAGAGTTGTTGCCCGTGAATTGAATGTTCATTTCTCTACCATAAGCCGTCTCCAAAGGCGTTTCAGAGAATTTGGCAGTACATCCAACCGGCCTCACAACCGCAGACCACGTGTAACCACACCAGCCCAGGACCTCCACATCCAGCATCTTCACCTCCAAGATCGTTTGAGACCAGCCACCCGGACAGCTGCTGTAACAATCGGTTTGCATAACCAAAGAATTTCTGCACAAACTGTCAGGAACCATCTCAGGGAAGCTCATCTGCATGCTCCTCATCCTCATCGGGGTCTCGACCTGACTGCAGTTCGTCGTCGTAACCCACTTGAGTGGGCAAATGCTCACATTCGATGGCGTCTGGCACTTTGGAGAGGTGTTCTCTTCACGGATGAATCCCGGTTTTCACTGTACAGGGCAGATGGCAGACAGCGTGTATGGCGTCGTGTGGGTGAGCGGTTTTGCTGATGTCAACGTTGTGGATCGAGTGGCCCATGGTGGCGGTGAGGTTATGGTATGGGCAGGCGTGTGTTATGGACAACGACCACAGGTGTATTTTATTGATGGCATTTTGAATGCACAGAGATACCATGACGAGATCCTGAGGCCCATTGTTGTGCCATTCGTCCACGACCATCACCTCATGTTGCAGCATGATAATGCACGGCCCCATGTTGCAAGGAAGCTGAAAACATCCCAGTTCTTGCATGGCCAGCATACTCACCGGACATGTCACCCATTGAGCATGTTTGGGATGCTCTGGATCAGCGTATACGACAGCGTGTTCCAGGTCCTGCCAATATCCAGCAACTTCACACAGCCATTGAAGAGGAGTGGACCAACATTCCACAGGCCACAATCAACAACCTGATCAACTCTATGCGAAGGAAATGTGTTGCACTGCGTGAGGCAAATGGTGGTCACACCAGATACTGACTGGTTTTCGGACACCGACCGGACCCCCCCAAAACAGTGAAACTGCACATTTTAGAGTGGCCTTTTATTGTGGCCAGCCTAAGGCACACCTGTGCAGTACTCATGCTGTCTGATCAGCATCTTGATATGCCACACCTGTGAGGTGGATGGATTATCTCGGCAAAGGAGAAGTGCTCACTAACACAGATTTAGACAGATTTGTGAACAATATTTGAGAGAAATAGGCCTTTTGTTTACATAAAGTCTTAGATCTTTGAGTTCAGCTCATGATCAATGGGGGCAAAAACAAAAGTGCTGCGTTTATAATTTCGTTCAGTGTATATTTGGGTACTTGCCGATACAGAGTACCGATACCAAGTACTCAAAGCTGCACTAGGTAGGATTTTTTTCAGTAAAAAAAACAAAAGTTTTGTCCCTTAAACATCTTGTGGTTCTCTACGTTAACTAACTTAGGATCTAACTATTTCTCAATGTGCTCCACCTTTATAATATTCTTTACCTTATATAATGTATTATTTAAATAGTAATTTGTTTAATTTCTATTTTACCCGAAATAGTTTTTTCTTTGAAAATATAAACAATACACACAACCCATCGCAGACTTTTATTTTGAAAGCAAAATACGAAAACCGAAGGTCTTATTGCCACTGCCGCGTTAGTGTTTTTCTGGTTTCGGTGCATCCCTAGTTTCCGTCATGAGGGTTTGGTTTAGGGAAAGCCGTCACAATCGGGCCTAGTGTTACAATTGGTGTTTAGTTTTAGGTTTAGTCATTTCCATTTGGGTTTAGGGTTAGATGTTATGGTTAGATTAACTTTAGGCATAAACCTTAGGTTATAGAGGTTAATGTCAGAGTAAGGGTTGGTTTGTCAGTGAAAATATACAGCTCTGGAAAAAATTTAGACCACTGCACCTTTTTTCTTTCTTTTCCAAAAACATCGAAAAGGAAGGTTTTGAGTGAGGAACATAAGGGTTGAAATTAAGGGACCACTGCAAATTGAACACTTCTGTTCCTCACTCAAAACTTTCCTTTTCAACTTTTTTGGAAAGGAAAGAAAAAGGTGCAGTAGTCTCAATTTTTTCCGCAACTGTATATCTCAGTTAGGTCTGGAAATATTTGGACACTGACACAATTTTTATAATTTGGGCTCTGTACGCCACCACAATGGATTTGAAATGAAACAACTGAGATGCAATTGAAGTGCAGACTGTCAGCTTTAATTCAAGGGGTTGAACAAAAATATTGTATGAAACGTTTAGGAATTGCAACCATTTTCATACAGTCCCCTTATTTCAGGGGCTCAAATGTAATTGGACAAATTAACATGATCATAAATAAAATGTTCATTTTTAATACTTTGTTGAGAATCCTTTGCTGTCAATGACTGCTTGAAGTCTGGAACGCATGGGCATCACCAAACGCTGGGTTTCCTCCTTTGTGATGCTTTGCCAGGCCTTTACTGCAGCTGTCTTCAGTTGTTGTTCTTTGTTCATGGGTCTTTCTGCCTTAAGTTTTGTCTCCAGCAAGTGAAATGCATGCTCGATCAGGCTGAGATCAGGTGATTGACTCGGCCATTGCAGAATATTCCACTTCTTTGCCTTAAACTCCTGGTTTGCTTTCACAGTATGTTTTGGGTCATTGTCCATCTGTAAAGTGAAGTGCCGTCCAATCAACTTCGCTGAATCTGAGCGGACAATATATCCCTATACATTTCAGAATCCATTCGGCTGCTTCTGTCTTCTATCACATCAATAAACATTAGTGAACCAGTGCCATTGGAAGCCATGCAAGCCCATGCCACCACAATGCCTCCAGATGTGGTATGCTTAGGATCATGAGCCGTTCTAAGCCTTCTCCATACTTTCTTCCTTTTTTCTGGTACAGGTTGATCTTAGTTTCATCTATCCAAAGAATGCTGTTCCAGAACTGGGTTGGCTTTTTTATAAGTTTTTTTTTTGGCAACATATAATCTGACTTTTCTATTCTTGAGGCTTGAATGGTTTGCACCTTGTGGTGAACCCTCTGTATTTGCTCTCGTGAAGTCTTCTCTTTATGGTAGACTTTGATAATGATATGCCGGAGAGTGTTCTTAACTTGGCTGGATGTGAGGGGGGGTTGTCTTTACCATGGAAAGGATCCTACACTCAGTGTCCGAAACTAACTTTTTGGCTTACCTGCCAAGGAGACTGGTAGATGACAAAATCCACTGGCCAAACATATTTTTTTATCAGCCAAAATAATAAATTGCCTTTGTGTCATGTGCACATTAATTTCAGTACATTTTATTGAGATAAGGTATTTTGTTGAATACAAACTTTTTTTTTTTGATGACAAATTAATTCTTTCTGCTTTTATCTTTAGCATACTGGCCACACATAGAACAACTTGTCAGCATCATACTGTAGCTAGCCTCTTGAAATCCTTTATCTTCAAACCTTCAATTCTCAGTGTTGTTTTTCTATGTGATGCTACAAACATGTTTTTTTGTATTGCAATAACGTCATCCCTTTACACCAGCATCTCTTCCTTGTCAACTTTGAGAATACTTACTTAACATCTTTCCCTAATTAGCTAAGTACTCCCGCTCAATTAACCATTCTCTAAAACTATTCATGAATTACCTCCCAGATCTATAACACAAACCCTCTCCAAAGCTAATGCGCAAAAGCAAATGAACAACAATAACATCAAAAATGTTTTTTTATATTAGAAATGTTCTCTACATTAACTTTTGCTCTAAACATTTCTCAATGGTCCACCTTGTAATATTCTTTACCTTATATAGTATTATTTCAATAGTCATTTGTTTAATTTATATTTTACACCATGTAGTTTTTCCTTTGAAAATGTACACAATATACACTACACACCGTATACTTTAATTTTGGCAAAATACGAAAGGCAAAATACGAAAATCGGAAGTCTTATTGTTGCTGCCGAATCTCTGTTACCTGCATGACACTAATCAACTGTAACTATCGATCTGTGGCAGTTAGTTAGTTAGCTAGCTTCTTAGCCATCGTCTGAGCGACAAACCGAGGTATCTTCTTTATATCTATGTGACCACTTACTGACAGTTCAACACAAACGTGCGCATGCACAGACACAGTCCGTTACTTTTCTCTGACGTCACTCGCTAGCTTGATACTCCGAATGTTGTTGCTCTGATACTCGTGCAACGTAAACTGCACGCGATGGAAAATGCGCTAAGTAAACGTAAAGTAAAATGAGAAGCTTGGTTAAAAAAAAACTTATGTCATAAAAATATTCGGTTTTTCTGTTGCGGCGCATCACAACTTAGCAGCGCCACTCTCCGCTGCAACATTGGGTACAAACATTTACCCGCCAGTGTTGCGGATAGCGGTCTGAGATTTACTCGCCAAACATAAAATCTACCCGCATTTGTCGGTTGGCGGGTGTTAATTTCGGATCCTGCCTACGGTCATCCACCAGTGTTGTTTTCCATGGATGTCCAGAGCTCACCCGTGCATTCTTTTTTTCTCAGAATGTACCAAACTGTTGATTGGGCCACTCTTAATGTTCCTGCTATCTCTCTGATGGATTTTTTTTGCAGCCTAACCCTTGATTCACACATAAGCGGCATGCTGTTGTTGAAAGCGGAAGCGCTCCATTGCTAGCCATTCAAAAAAGGCTACCCACCCCGCTCCTTGAAGCGGGACAGCAGCGCTGGCCATGGCGGAACGGCAGATGGGAAAAATAGAGCAATGTTCTATTTTTTTTTCCTTCTCCGTCGCGGAAACCCAATCAGAGCACAGCGGAAAACCAATAGGAAAGCTTGTAGGAGGGACTACAATACTGAATAGTCCATAACCTAAAAAGCAAATTTTACTAGTACAAGAACAGGAGGAAATCTGTAACGTCACACTCAAGGTCTATCGAGACAATATAAGAAACAATATAGCGTGGTCAAGGATCGCTCAGAGTCTCGGACCTATAGTTCCCCTTGATCAGTTAGTACGTAATATGTATTTGTTAGTGCTCGCTATTGCTATCACCCAAAATGAAATACTAAGCTACCTGCTAGAGTAGATGTAGTTTTTAAAACATGGTATGCACCCATTTTCGTTAATGAACCGTTTCTGCGGGGCTGTCATGTGTTTCTTGAATTGCTAGTAGGCTGTAGCAGAGAAATCTGCTCAAATCCCGTGTTTTCTTTTAGTGAGTTTCATTTTAATGAACGGAGATTACTTCTCTGTTTCGTTTATGTTGGGCCCGCCTTTTTCCTTGAACGCAATAGGCTACTTTTCCCAGCTTAAAGTAAGTAACTGATTGGTCAAAACAGCAAGGAGGGACAATGTCAGCTGCCTCCAGTTGTCACTAGCGGAACGACAAGCGATTTCACCGCTTATGTGTGAATGAAGGGAATGAATGGCCTGTTTCACTTGCATTGATAGCTCCTTTGACCACATGTTGTGGGTTCACAGCAACAGCTTCCAAATGCGAATGCCACACCTGGAATCAACTCCAGACCTTTTACCTGCTTAATTGATGAAGAAATAGCCCACACCTGTCCATGAAACAGCTTATGAGTCAATTGTCCAATTACTTTTGGTCCCTTGAAAAGAGGGGCTATATTAAAGAGCTGTAATTCCTAAACCCTTCCTCCAATATGGATGTGAATACCCTCAAATTAAAGCTGAGAGACTGTACTTTCAGCCCATATTCATTATTTAACTGTGACTTCAATATATTTAGGTAAACAGCCAAAATAACAACTTGTGTCAGTGTCAAAATATTTCCGGAATGTGTGCGTGTGTTTGTGCGTGTGTGTATTATACCCATCAGCCATAACATTATGACCACTGACAGGTGAAGTGAATAACACTGATAATCTTATCATGGAACCTGTCAGTGGGTGAGATATATTAGGCAGCAAGTGAACATTCTGTCCTTGACGTTTGTGTTAGAAGCAGGAAAAATGGGCAAGCGTAAGGATCTGAGCGACTTTGACAAGGGTCAAATTGTGATGGCTTGACGACAGGGTCAGAGCATCTCCAAAACTGCAGCCCTTGTGGGGTGTTCCTGGTCTGAAGTGGTCAGTACCTATCAAAAGTGGTCCAAGGAAGGAAAAGCAGTGAACCGGCGACAGGATCGTGGGCGGCCAAGGCTCATTGATGCACGTGGGGAGCGAAGGCTGGCCTGTGTGGTCCGATCCAACAGACGAGCTACTGTGCTGTGCGCATGTGCGCGTGCGTGCGTGTGTGTGTTAATGGGATGTCATCACACTGAACCCATCAGAGCTGCTGAGATAATGGTGCTTCTTTCTCTGTGGTCAGCTTGTGGCTGGAGGGATGGAGGAGCTTGTCCATAGAACAAAAAAACAAAAAGCCATATAGATAAGTGCCGGCTGGCGGTGTGGGGTGCAGCAGAAGGGAATGCCACATGAATTGTCCCCCCCCCCCCACAGGACCAGGGACAACACTATGCACTGACAAAGCATAAAAAGGGAGAACCTCTATTCATGCCTACTTAAAATACACAGTGGTCTGAGGCCAGTGTCTCTGAGCCGTATTTACACCCGTGATCCTCACCGCCTAAAGTAGCAGTTGCCCTGGGGGGCTGCTGCAAACTGCTTTCCAGGGTGACCAGCTGGGTCAAACATATGATCCAATTAGAGAGCTGAATATGGCTCCCAGATGGAAACATGACAGACAGACAGACAGACAGACAGACAGACAGACAGACATCAATGGAAGAGCCTTCTGCACTGCTCTCTCCCATCTGTTCTGCTTTTAAGGTCCTCCCGAAAAACGCTCTGTGGTAATGACCTCTTCATTTCACCGGGTCTCTGAAGTGTTTTCCTCCCCTCAAACCACTATGCCCACCACTTTGAGACTGTCGCACAGCTGATTCTGGATAACCCTGGCAACGGCCTTGGTCCCACTAGGTTGTATTTCCGTGTTTTCCATCATTTATCCGTTCCCCGGACCACACATCCCGGGATTTGTAGTAACCCCCCTCGTCTGCTCCCTCCCCTGTCCCAGGACCGTAAATTGACCAGAGTTGAGCGTCAGCGGTTTAAGGAGGAGGCAGAGATGCTGAAGGGACTGCAGCACCCCAACATAGTCCGCTTCTACGACTTCTGGGAGTCACCCCTGAAAGGGAAGAAGTACATTGTCCTGGTTACGGAGCTCATGACCTCCGGCACGCTCAAAACGTGAGTCAGACCTGCTGTAGGTAGGAGATGATGGTGATGATTATAATCAACAAAATAGGCTACAACTGGGCAAAGCCAATAGCTTTTTTTAAAATGTGCTTTTCTCAGACGAGCCTGTTAACATGTGTTAGAGTATAATGTGGCCCTGTCCTGATTAGATTACCAGCGTTGTTTTACCCCATCTTAGTTTATCCCCTATAATGTGTGTGTGTTAACATTTGCTACAAGTTAACCCCAAGTTCCAACTTCATTTTTCTTGTGTGTTATGTGTAGATGTTACTCATGCCGTTTGTTCTTTCCTGCAGGTACTTGAAGCGCTTCAAGGTGATGAAACCCAAGGTCCTGAGGAGCTGGTGTAGACAGATTCTCAAGGGCCTCCACTTCCTCCACACTCGGGCCCCTCCCATTATCCACCGGGACCTGAAGTGTGACAACATCTTCATCACTGGCCCCACCGGCTCCGTCAAGATAGGAGACCTGGGATTGGCCACACTGAAGAGGGCCTCTTTTGCTAAGAGTGTCATAGGTAGGAGGTCCAGCCAATCGGCATCAGCGCTAACCGGACGTTCGTTTTCTTTAGTCTTTAAACGGACAGCTCTCTCCTGAAACAAATTCTATCCTAACCTTTGACCCCTGTCTTCCCAGGCACCCCGGAGTTCATGGCCCCAGAGATGTATGAGGAGCACTATGACGAGTCGGTGGACGTCTATGCGTTTGGGATGTGCATGCTGGAGATGGCCACCTCGGAGTACCCCTATTCGGAATGCCAGAACGCTGCACAGATCTACCGCAAAGTCACCAGTGTGAGTAATATACACCAGTTCACCTCTGACTGGCAATAATTCCAACTAGGTTTGACAGCAAATGGCCACTATGCATAGCAAGTATTCAGCATTAATAACCGAAAGGCCATATATTCTGTGTCACCCAAAATGTCTTCTCCTATTTAACCAAAACACGCCAGTGATTTTACAAACTCTCAGTTGAATTTAAAACAATAAAAACAGAAGCCAGATGATCTCATTAACTTCCCCATAGCAATGATGAAAACAAATTACTCACCTATTTCGATGAACAACACAGTATCAAGAATGTCCGTTTGGTCTTTCTACCTGTTTGGGTATACATTTCAGTCTCCATCCAGTGGAAATTATTTGCAATATTCCTGGAAATTTTTTACAGTTTAGATTTCATCACAGATTAACTGGTTTCACCCTGCTGGCTGGGTGGGTGGGTGTTTTCATTGTATAACTGGGGCTTTACCTTTAAATTCTTACCTTTAAGTTACTAGGGGAAAATTGGCTATGGATTAATTTAGTCATTTCTGTGTAATGTTTGATTAAAGAAAGGTGATGGTTTAAGGATAGCAACAGTATTCTATAAACAATTGTTTTTCTCATTCTTGCAGTCCATTGTAAAGTGTTGGTGAACTATTGGTCTACTATTGGTAGTTTTTCTCAAACCTCTCCTGGGGACCCATAGCCATTCCATGTATTAGATGTTGATTTAGGTCTGGAATATGTATTTGCTAATCACTAAGCCGTTGATTAATAGATTCAGGTGAGCTGTTTCAGGGCTACAACAAACGTGTGAGGTTTGAGAACAATGCCCTATGGTACCCTATTCCTTCATGGAAATGCCTCATTGACTGTAATACATCTTTCAATGGAGGGCACATGTTCTTAGAGGTTCTAAATATTAATACTTGAATAATTGCATAGTATGTTAAGGTTAAAGGACAGTAAAGATTATGATGTGAAATGTCATTGCCAAGGGAGTCCAGATATTTCGAGGGCAGAGATTTTTTGCACTCTCAAAAATTGACCGAGCTAGATTGAGTGGGGTTGGTCACCCGGTCCAAGATCCATGCTTTAGCCCACACTGTTCAGGTAGTTCAGGACACCCCAGATTTTTGGGACAGATTGATAGCATCTCATCCATCCTTGCCACTTTCTCTCTCCATAAATAACCAGAAAAGGAACCAGGCAAGCCAAGTTCAGCCAGCCCGCAATTATAAGTGATGAATGTTGTTGCCCTCCCTGGATACAAACCCAGGTCACCCACGTAAGAGGCTGTGTCTTTAACCACTACGCCACGGAGCTGCACACTTATTGTGTGTTGGTATAGTGTCTTGACATTAGATCATTTTGTCACGCATTAACATCACGCAAAGTTAGAATATTTCGCTAGACACCATTAAGCATTGTGTTAAACTGACTAATATTTCTTAAGTTTACCTCCACCACAAATAGCATCAATGTATGGCTTTTGCCACTGTCCGTTTTAACAGCTTATTAGCCATTTGTGAATGACATTGATACAGGAACTATCAATATAGGTGACGATAACTGACTTTTTCGTCAAATGAAAAGACGAGAAAATCGTGTAGCCAGCAAAGTTTTTGTGTCCTGAACACATCCTAATACATAATTCGAAAATCCACCAGAAATAGTCGCAATATAACACAGTAAACTGTTTTATTTTAGGATTCATATAACGTAGCTACTGAAGGTTGTAGCCAGCAAAGTTTTAGTCTGTCCTGAACAAATCCTAATGCATAGTTCGTTTTGACTGTGATGGGCGTCGAACGCGGGACCTGTTATTTGGTAGTCCGCATCTCTAACCGCTACGCTATTTAACAAGGGTCAGTCAGTCAGTCACATTCGCTCTTCTAGGCCGGCTCCACTTACACGGTCCGGCAAAAACCATACAAGGCCCTAGAAAGATATTTGAAAACAGAACCCTATTTCTTAACTTAGTCAACTCCATGTATATCTGATTGCTATGGTGAGACCACAAAGTTATTTATCTCCTATATTAAAGGGAGCTGGTAGTTACATACTCCATCATTATGCCAAGTGTGCATTAGCAACTGAATGAATTTGCCATTTACGAAAATGTCTGTTTTGACTCTACAAAGAGCTTGTTTAAAGCATTAACAATCTGACAGATTGTTCAGATATTAGGAAGTGGATGACAGAGAATTTCTTGCTTTTAAACTCAAGAAAAACAGAAATGCTCGTTTTAGGACCCAAGAAACAAAGAGCTTTGTTGGCAGATCTCACTGTGAACCTCGACGGCTGGATGGTTGTATCCCAAAAAACTGTAAGAAACCTCGGCGTTACCCTTGACCCTGACCTCTCCTTTGATGAACATATAAAATATGTCTCAAGAGTTGCTTATT
>JACXGI010021088.1:0-10603 GCA_016801175.1 Esox masquinongy | reverse complement strand
TTTCTGATGTTGTGTTGTATATGTTAGGATTGTTTCTGATGTTGTGTTGTATATGTTAGGATTGTTTCTGATGTTGTGTTGTATATGTTAGGATTGTTTCTGATGTTGTGTTTTATATGTGGTGATGGTTTCTGATGTTGTGTTGTATATGTTAGGATTGTTTCTGATGTTGTGTTGTATATGTTAGGATTGTTTCTGATGTTGTGTTTTATATGTGGTGATGGTTTCTGATGTTGTGTTCTAAATGTTAGGATAGTTTCTGTTGTTGATTTTTTTATGTTACAATAGTTTCTGCTGCTGTGTTTTATATGTTTGGATGATTTCTGCTGCTGTGTTGTATATATTAGAATGGTTTCTGCTGTTGTATTTTATGTGTTTGGATGGTCTTTATTGTTGTGTTTTATATGTTGGGATGGTTTCTGCTGTTCTGTTATATATGTTAGCATCTCAATGGCTGTCTGAGCTACATATCTTTCTCTCCCTCTCTCCCACTCTCTTTACCTCCCTCTCTCCCTCTCTCCCTCTCTCTCCCTCTCTCCCTCTCTCTCTCTCTCCCTCTTTCCTTCTCTGTGTCTTTGTGTTGTGATGCTGTGGCCAGAAAGCACTCAGCTACTCCAACATGGCTGCTCTGGGGACTGTGCTTAGGGAGTAGCTATCAAACATCCACATCCCAGAACGGAGCTGTTCAGTTCTTCTTGTCTCTTGCCAGCCGTCTTAAGGCAACAAAATCTCTCAGGGATGAGGCGATCCCACAAATTAAAACTGGCCAAAGAATTAATCATTCATAACCAAATGGGAAATCTTTTGATTGGTTATAAACACAGTATCATTGGTTCACCCCATAGTTGTTTGTTGCGGTGTGCTGGTGATCATTTGTGAAGATGAAACCTGACTGACGAAGTGTATGAGGTTGAGGTGTGTATAAAAGGGTGTGTATGTGTTTCTCTGTGAGCGATGATGCATACACATATTGTTGGATTTCAAAATTCCAAGACATTTATGCTTTTTAAATGGTAACACATGAGACAAATGTTTATATTTTCCTGCACACAAACACATACATGTATTGCCCCTGTTATGGGGAATGCAGTAGTGTGTGTGTGTGTGTGTGTGCGTGCGTGCGTGTGTGTGTGTGTGTGCGCTGTGAGAACGTAGTCACTGACCTGGGATAGAGTACGGACACATCAGCTGCACTCCCAGTGATAGGAGAGGAGGGGAGGAGGGGAGGGGGGGAGGAGGGGAGGGGGGGAGGAGGGGAGTGGGCCCTATACCTGGCTCACATGTTCTCCCCCCGTCCCCTCCTGTCCTCTTCCCCTCACTGCCCAACATTCCGCTTCGCTGGGCCAGAAAGGGTCAGCGCTCCTGGGGGGCAGCTGGAAGCCCACCCTCCCCCCTCTACCGAAACACACCTTCAGACTCCAGTGAACAAACAGGGGTTGAACACGGCCAGATGAACCCAGTACGTTCTCCGATCGCTGCTGTAGTGGTTCTGACTGCCGACCCTGCTGTAGTGGTTCTGACTGCCGACCCTGCTGTAGTGGTTCTGACTGCCGACCCTGCTGTAGTGGTTCTGACTGCTGAACCCTGCTGTAGTGGTTCTGACTGCTGAATGCTGCTGTAGTGGTTCTGACTGCTGAACCCTGCTGTAGTGGTTCTGACTGCCGAACGCTGCCGTAGTGGTTCTGACTGCCGATCGCTGCCGTAGTGGTTCTGACTGCCGAACGCTGCCGTAGTGGTTCTGACTGCCGATCGCTGCTGTAGTGGTTCTGACTTTGGCTCAGTGCCTCCCAAAACAGAAAAAGAAACAGCGGTGCACTTGCCTCAGCACAGCTGACACATCTCTCCCAGTCCTTGTTGAAGTACCATCATCTACTGAGGTTTGAAAGGAATGTATGGATGCTGTTTGACTAATCAGACATTGTAAGAGGACTCTGGTGGAATGTACACGTGGGTCTTGTAATGGTGTTCTGGCAGGTTCCCAGTGGCGTGGTCGGCACTGCCTCCCTCTGCCGGGCCGGGCAACTGGGCGGCCGGCCTAGTGGGTCCACGTCTCAGGTGCCAGGTTATCGTTTCATCAGACACGTTCATTCTCCTGTCATCTGTTACTGCATCTCTGGAAAATGGGTCATGTGAAAACAGAAAAAAGGTACGGGGGGGTAACCTCATTTTAGTCTGATGTGTTCTTGACAGTTTTTTTTCTACCTTTCCTTTTCTCTTTTGTTTTTTTTGAGGGAGGATGGTTCAGGGACAGGCAGCTTTTGCCTTGGCTGATAGATACCGCCTCAACATTGACTTGACTTGGATTTCCCCCTGAATGCATAATAAAAAATAAAAATAAAATTTATCCTTGAAGTTGTTTAGTTCAATAAATAAGGCCTCATTAGGATGATCCCGTTTCAGGGAGCTGACTGGATTACGGCTGTAATTAGCCCGGGTAGCGTTAGCTAATTCTTCTGGTTGAGAGAAAGAGAGTGTGGAGGAAGAGTGATAAACTAATTAAATCTCTCTCAAAAGACATCAGGATAGACCGCAGCAAATCCCCCAGAATGGAGAAAACCCACTAATGATGGCTTATTATGTTGTTAAAATAACAAATCTTCATATTTACCGTGGTTTATTCCCCTCTCATTTACAAACACACAATATGAAGCGTTGGCTTTTCAGGGGGGAAAGATTTGAATTGCATGTTTTTTGTCTGGTTCTCTGCTTGTGCAGTCAGGTTCCGCGTGGTTTTTTTGACCTGGCCCAGGTTATCTACTAACGGTGTGTAGGTTTCAGGGTCAGAGATGAATGCTGTACTGGTGTGTGGGTTTGTTTACCTCCTGGTGTGTGTCCATGTGTGTCTGTGTGTGTCACCAAGTAAACGCAGTTACTCTCTTTGGTCTGCCATATGCTCCTCCTCTCTCTGTCCCCTCTCTTTCTATTTCCTTCTCTGTCCACCTCTCTGTTCCTCTTTCCTTTTCCCCCCTCTCCGCCCCTCTTCCTCTTTCATTCTCTCACTCCCCCATCTCTGTTCCACTGTCCTCTCTCTGTCCTTCTCACTGTCCCTCCCTCCCTCTCCCTGCGCTGTGACCTCTCCAAGTCTCAGTCAGATTATTTTAAACACCTTAATCCTCCTCATTGACATGAACACAATGGCCCAGTGACATCTAATAGACGCCTCTTCACTTTCCCTTTTTACTCTCCTTCAGATCAGCCCTCCTCTCCCCCTCCGCCTCGTTCTCCTCCTCTCAGCCCTGTAGAGGACCTCCATTGTGCCTCCCTCCCTCCCTCCCTCCCTCCCTCCCTCCTGGTTTTTCTGTTTGGAGAAAGCCTTAAGATGTAGATAAACACTTATGTCCCGAAGTGAGCTTTGATGGAACACTTTCAAAGAGCAGATTTTATGTGTGTGTGTGTGTGTGTTTGTGTGTGTGGGTGTGTGGGTGAGTGTTGACTGGTATCAGTACTTCACAATCCCTGTCCCCGTTTCTGTCATCTCAGTTTACACACACTCCATCATCACTTGGAGATCCTCTGGGCTGGATGGTGTGTGTGTGTGCGGTGTGTGTGCGGTGTGTGTGCGGTGTGTGTGTGTGCGGTGTGTGTGTGTGTGTGTGTGTGTGTGTGTGTGTGTGTGTGGTGTGTGTGTGTGTGTGTGTGCGGTGAGAATCTAAATCGCTGCCTGTGGACCTCAACCATTTTACCATGACGATGTCCGCCCGACCTGCCCATTGTCCCTAGACTCTCCTTTACATACACACCCAACCCTGGATGGGCACGTCCTGAGCTCCATGTCATCTCATGCACTACAATATCCCAACAGGGAAGGAACCCTGAATATGTCCAGGACTTTGTTTTGTCTCCGGGAACCCCGCTTCCAGTCCCATGCCCCCCCCCCCCATGAGGAAGTGCTGCCCTGTCCTCTGCTCTGCTCCCTGGGCGACTGCGAGGGCTCGGCTCAGCGAGCATGCTGGGCCGTGTCAAGGCTGTCAGGGAGCCTGCGGAAGATGGAATGTGAGAGTTCCCGTGGATACCGTGGGACTTCCTGGACACCCCCCCCTCCCCACCACACACCCTCCTGAGGAGTTCTCAGCCTCTTCGGCTGCCCTGATCTCTACTCACGGGTCAACATCTGGATTTGTGCTCTCTAACCAAAACAAGAGAAAGAAGGGTCGGGGGGGTGACTTAGATCAGCCACTCAGATCATTTAAACGGGGCCACTTGGCGATCCAGTGTCATGTTCGTTGGCATGGACGGGCTACAGAACTCTGCACAACACGGCCCCTGAACACTGAGGAACACACCAGGTCTGTCATCCGTAGGTTTGGATTCTGGATAATTCCTCTAGATAGTCTGCAGTACTTCCTTTGTTTAGCTTTGTGCTTGGAAAATATGGAGGATTTTCAGTTGATCTGTTGTTTCGCTTGAGTTGAACAGAAAGTTAGGCATTGCATCAATCCAGTATTGCTTTTGCTGGTAGAATTTGTGTATCTCCAAGGTTGTTTTTCAACCTTGCTGAATGTGTGTGCGTATATATGTGTGTGTGTGTATACGTGTGTGTGTATGCGTGTGTGTGTGTGTGTGGCAGGGCTTGGGC
The DNA here is from genome assembly GCA_016801175.1 of Esox masquinongy. Classification (NCBI taxonomy): domain Eukaryota; kingdom Metazoa; phylum Chordata; class Actinopteri; order Esociformes; family Esocidae; genus Esox; species Esox masquinongy. The sequence goes on along the minus strand of JACXGI010021088.1, from coordinate 6,027 downwards.
CATTCAGCCAGGGATTAGCTTGATGAGATGAATAGGTGTATTAGCGGGGTCTATTGACAGCCACATGGCCTCGTAGCATTACCCAGCATCAGGGTGAAGTTGCCCCAAAGCCTGTCCAGATTGTCTCCCCATTGTCCACCAATTAGACAGCAGCGCCACGGAGAGACGGAGCAGGAGAGAGGTGTAGGGTGAAAGAGAGAATGAGAGAGGAGGAGAGAGAGATAAGGAGGTAGAGAAGGAGGGAGAAATGAGGTGAAGGAAGCAGATAGGGAGGTGTTGGATCTAAACAGGCTGACTATGTCCCTTTCCTCCCAGTATCTCCGTGCCAGGCCCCTCACACTGCCCCCCCTCCCAGTAGCTCCGTGCCAGGCCCCTCACACTGCCCCCCTCCCAGGTGTCAAAGACGCTGAGGGTGCCTGTCTGTGTGTGGCCCTCTTTATCCCGCATAGAGAAGCGGATAATAACAAACCATCAACCTCTACCTCTCCAAGTGGATACAGGGTTAACAATATGCAGCGCGCCGTCCACAATCCTATCATGCGCCTGGTTGACTCTAAAAGAGGTGCACTCATTCACCCATGATGCATTGGTGTGTGTTGTTGTGTGCCTGACTCCCCCTCTCCCTCCCCCTCTCCCTCCCTCCCTCCTCCCCTCCCCTTGGCGCGGCCTTTTTTTCTGAGTCCCACTAAACCTCCAACTCTCCATCAATGTCTCTTAATCATTCTGTGTTTTTATTCAGCTTGTCTATCTTTTGTACACCACCTTTCTTTCTGTCTTTTTCTCTCTCTGTCCTTCTCTATTTGTCTCTTTCTGTTATTTCTTCTCTGTCATGCATGTAGGATTTTAAAAGAAGTCATGCTTTGCCAAACGCATACATGACATGTTTCTGTGAAAATGGTGCCACCTTCTAATAGGTCAAACAGGCTATTTGTTGGTTGTCACACAAGGTCCTAGCTAATTGTGTCTTCAGCTCTGAACCCATACCTTTCTGTCTGTCAGCTGATTGGCTGTGGACGCGTCCTTGACAGAGTTTGTCCAAGTCAAGCCCAGCATCAGACTGGAACACTACATTGAATAGTGCATCCACCCGCTAGCTCTTAAATCACATGTGGCCGAATCTCATTGAAAAAAATAATCCAATCAAATCAAACCTGCCACACAGACACACACACACACACACACACCACCACCACACACACACACATGCACACACACATCTCACTATATGACATGCGTATTCTATTGGGCTGGACAGCATTGTAACGTTTCCGGTTTTCCGGGCTAAACGGTTGAACTTTGGTAATGTTGCGCGACGATGCTTGCTTCAGCATTTTGGAGTGGTTATGCCTTAGGGGGAGGGGGTAACTTGGGGGATGGGGGGTACCCTGGGGGATGAAGGGTACCGTTGAGGCGATGAAGGGGAAAAGGGTGTTTCGGGGAGGAAGCCATCTCCTCTAGCAGAGATAAGGGCCAGCAGCGGAAGACTGGGGAGTCCCGTCAATCAAAGCCAGGCAGGGAGGGGGAGGGGGACCCAGGCTGCCAATCACATGTGGACTAGGGTGGGTGGGGGCTATTTGTCCCTTTATAAATCAGACACAGTATATTGTGTGGAGCAGCCCAGGTTCTACTGGCCTTTTTGATGCTGTTTACAGATGGATTGGAAGTGATTTGACCCATCATTGTACCCACAACAATCCCCCCCCCCACCCCCCGAGAATGGTAAAGACGCCCCAAGGTGCTCAAGCAAGGGGTTGATTTGAAATGGAGAACGTCATGAAAAATTGTTGTCATTCATTCGTCTATTTTCGCTGTTTTGACCGAGTGTTTATTGTTCTCCAGTGTGTGCCCCTGGGCCAGACATCTGGAGAATGAACCTCTTCTGACAGATCCAAATCAACTTCTTTTCTCCTTCTGTTTCATTAAACTGCCATTCACAGTGTTGTGTAAAACTCTCAGTTTTGAAATCGAAATGGTTGATGTCCAGAGGGCTGACATCTGACTGGTTGATATCTAAATTTGGACTGTCACTAATTATTATTTTGGTTATTGAATATTCTATCAATTATTATGCCAGTTATTTTAGTTATTCCCATAAAACACTGCTTTTTAAGGTAGGCTAAAGCCTTTACAACTTAAAACCATTGACATACGCTTAGTACCAAAACATCCTCCACCGTTGAGTTGCGTTCAGGTCTGTGATGTTCATGTTTATTAACACTATCTGCAGAATCTTTGCTTGCTGAGGTAAACATGGACCAGTTCTATTCATGAACCTGTCCATGACACTCACTGGTTTGCTTGAAAAAGTAGACCACATAATTACATTATGACGTTATTATACCATTATGTAAGTTTATTCACCAAATTTAATAGAAAATATGTTACTTCCATTTCCTTTCTCACGGGACAGGTCATCGAATTCACATGGCTAACAGAAACCTCACCATGCTACGTAGCCAGACAGCTCCAGTAGCTAACAAACTCACATGGCTAACGTCAACAGGAACGTTACCTCCTCATACCCGAGGCTTATGCCTCTGTGAATGGATGGACCTTTTTCGTTTCAGCATGGTGCTGTAAAACATGGTGCTGTAAAACATGGTGCTGTAAAAAGCAAGCAATTTTGCGGCAGTGGCAGGCAGAAAACTTGAAGCTTTTAGCGTGAAATGCTTCCAATTTTTATTTATTGTTTAAAATTTTTCTGTAATCAGATTATTTGAGTTACTTAATGAATCGTGAACGCCCTAATCTGATATAATTGGTATCTATATGACTGATATCTGACAGGATAATATCCAAATGGCTGTTAGGATAGAGGAATCTTAAACAAGCTGGTGTTGGTTGGTTCCTGCTTTAAGCGTGTATTTGCGTTTCCCTGTGTTTGCTGTAGTAGTGTGTGTATGTGTGGATAGGATGTTGGATGTGATCTGGACTGTGAGCTGATGTTCAGGGTTTCCTGCTGATCGCTGTGTTTTTTTGCCTCCTGCAAAGAATGGCAGACAGGAAACGCTCCTCCCTGGGAGTTGATGTCACTTCCTGTCCAGCTCTGGCCTGTTGTGTGGTCGCCTGACAAAGGTATCACAGTCCTGCTCTGACAGTTCACACCTTTCATCTGCCTTATGGCCATCTACCTTGCTTTCTTAAAGAGAAAAATGTCCAAGCTTGTAGAAGACATAAGAATGAGTGACTGTGTGAGAAGTCCGTAGTTTCCTGTCATTCTGTCGTCGGTGTGATGTTATCACGTTCCAAGCTCCGATTCCCATCGATCAGGTGTTCTAGATCTATCAGGAGAGGTTCTGTACAGGAGGAAGAGGAAGAGGGGCCGATAGTATTGGGTCACCCTGCTCCAGGACACATTCAGCCTAGTGGCTGTCACATTACAATTTCACAAAGCTCATAAATAGAAATATGTCTGACTAGGAATACTATCATATACTATGTAGGACACGATCCAGTGTGTCCTCTCTCCTCAGCTGTCCCCTTTCCTCCTACCTCTCTCTCCTCTCCTCAGCTGTCTCCTTTCCTCCTACCCCTCTCTCCTCTCCTCAGCTGTCTCCTTTCCTCCTACCCCTCTCTCCTCTCCTCAGCTGTCCCCTTTCCTCCTACCCCTCTCTCCTCACACACACACACACACACACACACCTGGGGCCTAATCTCATTAGGTCTGATCAGCAGGCTGAGATCACAGAGCTTGGCGCCTCACTGCTGTGCATGTTCCCCACAAAAACAACAACATCAACAAAAACTGCATCACATCAGCCAACCGGCCAACTCCCCCCGTATGTCAGGCCCTCTCCCCAAAATACCTCCCCCTCACTGGAGTCACTGCCTTCCACTCCTCTACTGACCAGAATGGATTGTCAGTGATGACAGCCATTTACAGTGCATCCATCACGCTATCGGACGGAAAGACACAGGAAGCACGGGCGAAAGATCCATCTGTGGTTCTATGGGTAGCGGGGACGCTTTGCAGACGTTGTTAATCTACACGTAGAAGTGAGCTCACAGGTCTGTGTGGATTCCTCCTCCGGATTCATTTTGAAGTTAGGGTCTGGATTCATTTTGATGTTAGGGTCTACAGACAGGAGGAGTTAGGGTCTACAGACAGGAGGAGTTAGGGTCTACAGACAGGAGGAGTTGAATTGTCAGTTATCGTTGAGTCATCCTGTGTTATGCTCCTTATTCCTACCTGTCGTTTATTCGTTGATGGTGTTGTGGTGTTAAGGGAGACCCCATCCCCGGTGTTTTGGTGTTAAGGGAGCCCCCCCCCCAGTGTTAGTGGTGTACTCCGGCTCTGTGCTCTAGGCCCATTGTTGTGTTTCGATTCCACTTCCTGTGGGGAAAGGTCAGCGTGGCTCAGAGAAGGGGAGTAACGCTGTGAATTATTCATGCCATTGACTTTGTGTCAGCTCTCACCACGCTCCCTCTCTCTATCTCTCTCTCTCTCTCTCTCCATCTCTCTCGCTTTCTCTCCCTCTGTGTGTGTGTGTGTGTGTCTTCTTTGAGCGAGAGAGAGAGAAAGTGAGAGGGTAGAGATGGAGAGAGAGATGTTTTATTCATTTATCTCATTTAGGGCCTCTGACTGCACCTGTTCTGCCATTAAGTAGCCAGACATTTATATTCGATGCTAATTCGGTTTAACTGCGACCCCCACATGGCCTCATGGGTAATTCTGTCTCCCCCGGCCAGATCTCCCTGGCGGTGTGGTCCAAAGCCTGAGGTGGAGACCTGAAGGCTAGAATGTGACGGTTAGAGTCTGTTATGGGAGCAGAGGTGGCCGACCCTCCCATTGGAGTGCTCTTTTACAAAAGGATAGGACGAGGGCTGGCAGAGGGTGGGTGCGGCAGGAAAAACGGCGTTGCCACAGGGCATGTTTTACACAGATGTGCCTCTCTTCGCCCCCCACATCTCCCCTCCTCCCCCCAGCCTGACACCCTCTACCCTGGCCAACCTCAGCCGTCTGCGCCTCTCCCTTCCTGATCCCTCCGCCAGAGATCACCTTACCCTAAAAGCAACAAACATGGCCAGGACATGTATCACTCCACCCCTCCATCTGTCCTTCTGCACACAGGCCGGACAGACAGACAGGCAGGCAGGCAGACAGACAGGCAGGCAGACCAGACAGACAGACAGACAGACAGACAGGCAGGCAGGCAGGCAGGCAGGCAGACCAGACAGACAGACAGACAGACAGGCAGGCAGGCAGACCAGACAGACAGACAGACAGACAGGCAGACAGACAGACAGACAGACAGACCAGACAGACAGACAGACAGACAGGCAGGCAGACAGGCTGGACAGACAGACATATCAGACAGGCAGACAGACAGACAGACAGACAAGCTGGACAGACAGACAGACAGACAGACAGGCTGGACAGACCGACAGGCCGGACAGACAGACAGACCAGACAGACAGACAGACAGGCAGGCAGGCAGGCAGACAGACAGGCTGGACAGACAGACAGAACAGACAGACAGACATACCAGACAGGCAGACAGACAGACAGACAGACAAGCTGGACAGACAGACAGGCAGACAGACAGACAGGCTGGACAGACAGACAGACAGACAGACTGGGCAAACAGACAGGGAGGCACACAGGCAGACAGACATTCTTCTTTAATTCAACATTGAAGTCTCAGTAAGCAAAACATATCCAAAGATGACAGGATGTGATGTCACAAGGCAGCGGCCGTTTTCTTCTCATCGTGTTTACAAAGGGGGTTCTATCTGGTCTGGTGGTGGAGGAATCTACCCAATGCCTCTCCTCCCCCCTCTCTGGGCCGAGGTGGGCTCCCTGCTGTCAGACGCTGGCGGTGGGTAAAGTAGCCTCTTGGTTAGTGATGGAGCTGTGGTTCAGGGAGGCTTCGGGCCCCTGGGTGCCTGAAGCACAGAGGCCCTCTCACTCCAAGGGTCATTAGCGTGTCCCTGCCATACCTCCCTCCTTCCACAGACCTGAATGAGCCACTCTGTATCGCACTGCCTGGCCTGGACACACACACACACACACACACAGACACACAC
>JACXGI010021087.1:0-10790 GCA_016801175.1 Esox masquinongy | reverse complement strand
GCCAGAACCTGCCGAGGACTGGTCGCCACCCGGGCCCGCCGGGGACTGGCCGCCGCCGCCCGAGCCCGCAGGGGACTGGCCGCCGCCGGCTCTCCTGGCTCCTGGCCGCCGCCGGCTCTCCCGGCTCCTGGCCCTCCGCCGGCTGTCCCGGCTCCTGATCCTCCCCCGGCTCCTGGCCCTCCGCCAGACGCGGCGTCCATGATTCACAAAAATAATTTCAAATTTTGATTTGTCAGACCACAGGACAGTTTTCCACTTCGCCTCAGTCCATCTTAAATGAGCTTGGGCCCAGAGAAGGTGGCGGCGGCTCTGGATCTTGTTTATATATAGTTTATTCTTTGCATGGTAGAGTTTTAACTTGCATTTGTGACAGAATTCAGGAAATGGGTCCTATCGCAAAATTTGAGTTTGGCTTTTTATTGCATTTTATAAAGGTCCAGACTCAGAGCTTTGTAATGGTATATCATACAATACTGTTTGATAAAGTTATGGGAAAGATATGCTGCTTTAAAAGTTGATAACCTGATCTACTTATTTCTGAGAAAACAGCCTTGAAAGATTCACGCTTGCCAGAGAGCTGGTTTTGTTTACGCCCATTCAACGTAGTTCACACCCTCTTAGGCTTTAACCCACCCCGCTATTTAAGTATTCAAATGAGGGCAATCTGTCCTTGTGCTAAACTGGTCTGGTTGGTCTAAAATAAACACATACGATATCCAACCAAATAAAATGTAATTTTTTTCACATGCACTTGATACATCAGGTAGAAAACAGTACAGTGAAAGGTAAAGTGGCTTAGCAGCAGGATTCATAATAAATAGTAGCAGCAATGTAAGTGCAGATAGTTTGAGTGCAGGTGGACAGCCACTGAGCCGTTTATCAGTCTTATTGTACTGAGGGCCTGGGTTGTCCACATCAAGCATCAGAATCAAAATCAGAAAGAGTAAGTTTCACAACAAACAAGGAAGGTGCAAGATTTGAGGGTTGGGGAGGGGTTATAGTCAGTTTGGCATAATCACACACACTTGGGTGAATGACCGGTCAATCAGGGAGCTTATCAAACTGACTTGCTCACTTTTGTGAAGACAATGCAAACATAATAACTAGGCATAATCACACACACCTGGGTGAATGACCGGTCAATCAGGTAGCTTATCAAATTGATTTGCTCACTTGTGAAGACAATGCAAACATAATAGCTAGGCATAATCACACACACCTGGGTGAATGACCAGTCAATAAGGTAGCTTATTATCAAGCTAAATGACTTGCTCACTTTTGTGAAGAAAAGCTAGTTACCCAGCAAACAAGCTAGAAATCAGGAAATGTTAGCTAGCTGGTAAGTTCACGTTGTTACCTAGCTAGTTAACTTTAACAGTTACGTCTCTAGCTACAGTAAAGCTACATAACTACCAATGCGAAGGACTTTGACAACTTTCTGAAAAATAATTATGTAGCTAGTCAGCAAACTTTAGACTCACCCGTATACATGTAGGAATGTTTCGTGGCAGACGGAAAATCCCTTGATTACATACGAAGTCCTTTGCCATTTGCGTTTGATCTGTTGACTTTGTTTACTACACTGTGTATTTTCGCTACAGTTCACACTCAAAGTGTTCAATACTCCAAGAATCTGTGCATCTTTCATTGTCTCTGTCATAAGGGTTGCCATTTGTAAATGTCATCCGTGGACAGTTGTTTTATACAAGACGAGCCAGCGTTCTCTTTTCGACCATCACCGCATTTGCAATGAAATGCCTGAATTTGGTCCATTTCCTTCTCATACGCTGTTTGCACAGGACATTCCACTGATTCCATCACACGGTCAACTTCATCTGTGACAATAACACTGTACATCTCAGTTCCTTCGTCATCACTTTCATCAGAAGAATCTGCAATGTCTCGTGCTCTGACAATGTTTTGAACAGTATCCCTAACCCTAACCCAAGTCTGGTATTTCCTCATCGTTGTCTGATTCATCTTCCGAGTCAGAGAGGGTCATGGCATCATTGTCCTCCAGAAAGTATTCTCTCACAACTTGTTCCCACTCAGATTTGCTGACAACACCAGCTAAATTCAGGGCAGTGATATGGTTGAGAGCTCTAGCAACACATTCGCACTTGTCCATGTTTGAAATTCCCCGGATCACAATGATACAGACCAAGTCGTACCATGCGTTATGACAAAAGCCGGTGACTTGATAGACCAATCAGAACACAGTATCGCAGCATGTCCAGCCCCTTCATTATCTCAACCAATCATGTCTAGCAGGAAAAGTTCTGTATTTTCCTGGTTAAACAAGGGTTTGAGTTTTAAATTTTATTTGTATTTGCACTTCGCATACTAGTTTATTACATCACATTAAAGTTCACATCTTCAAGAAGGCCTTTCTGCAAAACAGACAAAATGTCCCAGAACATGTTTTTCTTCTTACAAACGGCTCTCCTGAAAAGTAGTGACATGCGACATAAGACCAGTTTCCCGAATTCTGTCACATTTGTGGATGCAACGACATGTTCACAGACAATTATTTTTGGAAGCGTTCCTGAGCCCATGCAGTGATGTCCACTACAGAATCCTCTCTGTTTTTAATGTAGTGCCGCCTGGAGGCCCGAAGATCACAGCCATCCGATATTGCTTTTTGGCCTTGTCCCTTGCATACAGAGATTTCGCAGGATTCTCAGAATATTTTAATGATATTATATACCGTAGATGATGAGATCCCTAAACTCTGCAATTTACAATTTTACATTGGAAAAAGATTTTTCTTAAATTGTTGCCTGCGCAGTCTTTCACTGAGTAGTGAACCCCTCCCTGTCTTAACTTCTGACAGACCCATCCTCTCTGGAATGATCTTTTAATACCCAATACCATTACTAACCTGTTTCCAATTTACCTCATTAGTTGTGTGATATTCCAGCCGGTTTAGTTTTTTAGCATTACACAACTTTTCCAGTTTTTTGTTGCCTCTGTCCCAACTTTTTTAAAACTTGTTGCTGACATCAAATTCAAAGTGGGCATATATTTTTTAAGAAACAATAAAATGCCTCAGTTTCAACATTTGATATGTTGTCTTTGTATTATTTTAAATTGAATATAAGGTATAAATGATTTGCAAATCATTGCATTCTGTTTTTCAAACGGGGTTGTACATACATACTGTTCACACAAATACATACATAAATACATACATATTGTATACATGTATACATACTGTGCACACAAATACGTTCATACTGTACATGATAATCAAAGGAATGGAGTCCTGGTGTGAGTAATGATAATCAGAGGAATGGAGTCCAGGTGTGAGTTATGGGAATGGAATGGGGCCAAACGGAGATGGAACTAGGCTGGTGGCAGCTTGTAGACCAGCGATGCCAAGCGTCGTGTGGGAGGGGAGATGTGGCTGGTGTTACAATTCCTCTCAGTTTTTTGGAGATATAAATATCTCCAGGTTCATTGTGAGATCTGACAGCAAATGTCTTTGTTTCTTTTGTCCTGAAATTAGCCTTTTGGTTTTTTTTCTAGGTTTGGTAATTATTGGGCATTGCATTTTTCATTGAAATGCAGAGGTCAACTGTGTTATCTTCATAGCAGTGAAAATTGTGTCCAGACCCTTGCTATCATCCTTTGATATGCTTTGCCAAACCTTTACTGACGCCATTTTGATCATAAAACGAAACACTGCAACTGCTTTTAAGACGAGATTATGCCAGCAATCATTTGAAGACAACAGCTAATGTAATCATAAAAAAGTAAGCATAAGGCACACAAACCTCATATGACTTATGACTTTTTGTGATTGATAAGTGAAAGTTTGTGGCACATCTTTTTGCAGATTCAGGTCATTATCACGATCAAGTGACAACGTCTTCACCAAGCAGAACATTAACGCTTCCACTCCTGGCTAGCTAGAGGAAGTAACAGCTCGTTGCTTCACAAGGGAAGAACACATTTGCGCCCAGACAACTTTTCTGTAGTCTGACAGACGAACCGGACAATTTGCTGTCTAATTAGTGATGGCAGTTTACATATGAATGAAATAGGAAGAAACACGAGAACCCAATCTCGTTCTCGTGTTTCTTCCTATTTCCTGTTTCTTCCTATAAAGGAAGACAATCCGCGGCCACTACACTAATCTAAAGGAAGGCAATCCGCGGCCACTACAGTAATTGAAGGAAGGCCATTGACAGCCGCTACAGTAATCTAAAGGAAGGCAATCCGCGGCCGCTACAGTAATCTAAAGGAAGGCAGTCCGCGGCCGCTACAGTAATCTAAAGGAAGGCAATCCGCGGCCACTACAGTAATTGAAGGAAGGCCGTTGACGCCCACTACAGTAATCTAAAGGAAGGCAATCCGCGGCCACTACGTTCATTTAAAGGAAGGCCGTTGACGGCCGCTACAGTAATCTAAGGGAAGGCAATCCGCGGCCGCTACAGTAATCTAAAGGAAGGCAATCCGCGGCCACTACGGTCATTTAAAGGAAGGCCGTTGACAGCCGCTACAGTAATCTAAAGAAGGCAATCCGCGGCCGCTACAGTAATCTAAAGGAAGGCAATCCGCGGCCACTATGGTCATTTAAAGGAAGGCCGTTGACGGCCGCTACAGTAATCTAAAGAAGGCAATCCGCGGCCGCTACAGTAATCTAAAGGAAGGCAATCCGCGGCCACTACAGTAATCTAAAGGAAGGCAATCCGCGGCCACTACAGTAATTGAAGGAAGGCCGTTGACGGCCGCTATGGGTTCTGAACTAATATCTGATTACAATGGGTATCTGTGCATATGTCTATGTGTGTCTGTGTTTTTGTGTGTGTGTTTATGTGCGTGTATGCTTGTGTCTGTGTAGCCCCAGTGGCAGGTTACAGAGGGACCCCAGCCCGCCCCCTTCTCCCCCAAGCCCAGTGCAGCGTGGGAAACGTAGACTGTACAGTGCCGTGCCAGGGAGAACCTTCATTGCTACGCGCTCACACACACCGCAGGGTCCAGGAGAGATCAGCCTGCACCGTGGAGAAAGGGTCAAAGGTCAGATATCTCCTGCACTCTGGTTGGAGGAACCAGCAGATAGGAACCATCAGACAGGGATAGAAGACTGTCAGAAAAGGTTAGAAGAACATGCAGACTGGTTTATAGAAACCAGCAGACAGGGTTAGAAGAGCCAGCAGATAGGAATCCGCTAAAAGGGTTAGAGGAACCAGCAGACAGGGTTATAGGAACCAGTGGACAGGAACCAGCAGACAGCGTTAGAGGAACCAGCAGACAGGGTTAGAGGAAACAGCAGACAGGGTTATAGGAACCAGTGGACAGGAACCAGCAGACAGGGTTAGAGGAACCAGCCGACAGGGACTAACAGGTGGGGTTAGAGGAACCAGCAGACAGGGTTAGAGGAACCAGCAGACAGGGACTAACAGTTTGGGTTAGAGTAATCAGTAGACAGTGTTAAAAATAACCAGCAGTGAGTGTTAGGGGAACCAGCAGACAGGAACCATCTGACGGGATAGAAAACATCAGACAGTGTTAGAGGTACCAGCCGACAGGAACCAGTAGACAGGAACTAGCTGACAGGGTTAGAGTAACCAGTTTACAGGAAGCAGCAGAGAGGGTGAGAGGAACCAACAGACAGGATCCAATATTAATATGATGTATGTTTTTGTTTGTTATTATGTATCATATCTATATTGTTGCAGTGCTTAGTATCGGAAGGAACCAACAGACAGGATCCAATATTAATATGATGTATGTTTTTGTTTGTTATTTTGTATCATATCTATATTGTTGCAGTGCTTAGTATCGGAGAAGGAGGGTTCTGGGAGGGTTCGGTTAAAGGAAGGACCGGTTGGTTTCCTGCTGACTGTGTTGAAGAAGTCCAGATGAGACAGTATGACCCACGCCTAGGTAACCCACACACATACACACTGTAATGAGTGTCCTGCTTGGCCTATACTAGATCCTTAAAACCCCATGCTTCCTTTTATCGAGCAGTTTCAAGGGAAGACCCTAACTCTAACCTCTACTCTGTCTTATGGGGCTGAGTTCCAGAGGTAGACCCTAACCCTAACATCTACTCTGTCTTATGGGGCTGAGTTCCAGAGGTAGACCCTAACTCTAACCTCTACTCTGTCTTATGGGGCTGAGTTCCAGAGGTAGACCCTAACCCTAACATCTACTCTGTCTTATGGGGCTGAGTTCCAGAGGTAGACCCTAACTCTAACCTCTACTCTGTCTTATGGGGCTGAGTTCCAGAGGTAGACCCTAACTCTAACCTCTACTCTGTCTTATGGGGCTGAGTTCCAGAGGTAGACCCTAACTCTAACCTCTAATCTGTCTTATGGGGCTGAGTTCCAGAGGTAGACCCTAACTCTAACCTCTAGTTTGTCTTATGGGGCTGAGTTCCAGAGGTAGACCCTAACTCTAACCTCTACTCTGTCTTATGGGGCTGAGTTCCAGAGGTAGACCCTAACTCTAACCTCTACTCTGTCTTATGGGGCAGAGTTCCAGAGGTAGACCCTAACCCTAACATCTACTCTGTCTTATGGGACTGAGTTCCAGACGTAGAGGACATGACTTTTGACTCTGTGTGCTTGTGTATATATATATTTTATTTGTGTATATTTGTGTGTGCGTGTGTGTGTGTGTGTGTGTGTGTCTTTGTTGGCTGGTTCATTCAGAAACAAGAGAGGATCGCACCAAAAGGCTTTTCAGACACTACACCGTGGGTTCCTATGACAACTACTCTTCCTACAGGTAACTCACGTACACCCATGCATGCATATGCATTTTCACACTTTACGTGGTCGCCTGATTTCAGACACTGACTCTCTTAGATGTCCTGTTGTGGAAATTCTAATGAAAAAAGCAGGGAGACTGAAGATTATTTTTTACAATTAAGGCTTTATTAAAGATTGCAAACCTGGAGCAGTTAACAACATACTCAACAGAGTCAGGTCAAGAGCTTTCCATTCAAGGGTGAGCTCAGGTCTAGGCAGGTAGGCACGTCCGTTCAGTGAGAAGAGCAGAAACACACACAATGGCCTTACTCAATTACTTGATTATATTTTAAATTTCCATTTAACATAGTAATAAGCAATATGGTTTTATTGTAATATGGAATAACTCAATTTTCCACCACAGTCCCCTGTGTGAATCAAATCCACATTGCAATCAGCAGGTACTCCAGATAGAGGCTGTATTTTCCTTTAGCTGAAATGCAGGTATTCCAGAAAGATGTTGTATTTTGGTTTAGGCAATCTGCAGGTATTCCAGATTGAGGTTGTATTTTCCTTTAGCTGACATGCAGGTATTCTAGAAAAAAAAATGTATTTTGGTTTAGGCAGCCTGCAGGTATTCCAGATAGAGGCTGTATTTTCCTTTAGGTGACATGGAGGTATTCCAGATAGAGGCTGTATTTTCCTTTAGGCAAACCTGCAGGAAATTCCAGATAGAGGCTGTATTTTGATTTAGGCAATCTGCAAGAATTCCACCCACATCCATGGTTTAATTTGTTTTGGCTAAAATAACTTCAAACAGAATGATTGTTTTATGCAAGTATTTTGTCTGTGAGATCTGAATATTGTGTAATTATGCATGGTGACTGGAGATGTGGGATAGTACACTATCACATTTCATAATACCTGTCCTCCAGATCGCTTAATCAGCCAGTAGATGGAAAAACTCAACATATCTTTCCGTCTCAATTGTAATGATAAATTATACATTTTGCTATTTATTCTCAGAGTACAAATTTCACGCTCAGATTCATTGACTTTCTCCAATTACCATAAAGCAAAGCAGTTTGAACATTTTACTCACTGTCTCCTATCTTCCAGATTCAAATTGTCCATAGCTACCTGATGAACACTGATCTGAGCTAGTAATACTTGTAAACTCCTTCACATGCTTACTTGATGTTACTGTGTTTTCTAACTGCCTAGCCACTAAGATAAACATTTACCAAGCTAGCCAAAGCCTATCTTACGGAAGCCCAAGCAGTAAATAAAAATGTTGGGTCCAGAGAAGTTTCTCTCATTTGAACGACTTAGTAAACAAGAAACCAGGCAAGCCTAGTTCAGCTGGCCTGCAATAGAAAGCGTTGCCATCTTGAGATTCAAACTGGGGTCTCCCACATGAAAGGCTGTGTTGTTAACCACTACACCACAGAGCTGTACTTTTGCTGGGTGTCAGTATAGCCTCTTGTCTCTATCCTGAACAAATCCTCTTTTGCCACTAGCCGTTTTAATAGTTAATTGGCCATTCCTGAATGAAATTGATATAGTTAAACTGACTAACGTTTCTTACTAAGTTTTCCTCTACCACAAATAGCGGCTATGTATTGCGTTTGCCACTGGCCGTTTTAACAGCGTATTAGCCAGTAATAAACTTTACCGGTATCTACTAACTTACTGGAATAGTCATAAGAATTGAGCAATTGCTAGCGAGTCTGCCAAGGCTATTTCATTTCATGGCATAAGAACGTATTTTTTTCTTTCATGGCAAAACAACATACTTTTTTCTTTCATTTGTGAATGACATTTATACAATAACTATCAATAAATGCGACGATAACTAACTTTTTCATCAAATGAAAAGACGAGAGAATCGTGGAATCTACCAGAAATAATTAATAAATGTCGTTGCTCTCAATAGATTTGAACGTAGGTCTTCCATATGAGAGACACTGTCGTTAACCACTACGCTACGGCATTACAAGTTTCAGCAGTCACTAGACTCCATTGAGGATTGAGTTAAATAGGCTTACTAGTATCTACTAACTTCCTAGGAATAATCATAAGAATTGAGCAATTGCTAGCGAGACTGAAGATTAACTATTCCATGCCAGAAACAGTCGCAATATAACCGTATACAGTTTCAGTTAAGGCTTAAGATATCGTAACTACGTTGTTAAGCCAGCAAATGTGTTTGTCTATCCTGACCCAAAACGCATGCACGGATACGTACTTTGAAAATCGACCAGAAACAGTCGCAATATAACCGTAAACTGTTTTATTTCAGACTTACCATAACGATACAAATGGTTTTAGCCAACGAAGTTTTTGTCTATACGGAATATTTCATAATGTGTACTACGCATTGCCTGCGAGGAGATACGAACTCGGGACCTATAGTTCACAAGTCTGCTTCTCTAACCACTACACTATTGAACAAGAGTCAGTCAGTCAGCCACTCACTCACTCACTCACTCACTCAGTAAGAGACATTCGCTCTTCTTAGCCGGCTCCGCTTACGCGGAGAAAAAAACATTTGAATTTTTTTTTCTAAAGTTTTTTCTTTACTGCTAATTGTTTTTTTGCTAAGTCATTCAAACGACTTAGTATCTCGTTCAAACGACTTAGTATCTAATTTTAACGACGTAGTAAAAAAAATGATGGAACATTTGTTTTTGAAAAAAAATAAATGTACAATATTTTTTTTTACTACTTAATTTTTTTGCGTTCAAACGAGACAATCATTAGTATGTGTAGTTAGGCCAAATTCATTATGCAGCAGCATTACAAGGCTATGTAATGGTTGCTACAGCCCATCATTTTTTGATTCTGTGCATTGATGGGCCTATAGTTGTTCATTAATAGTCATTTGAAACCCTAAAGCAAGTCAACCTTTGAACTCCAAAGCATTAAGTCAGAACAGTGAGCAATCGGCAAAATAGTAGCACGTTGGCATAAGGTGAGGATGCATCAAGTGTGCCATGACATTTTGCTCAAAAGATAAAACATTGTATATAATACAAAACAGGATTGTCCCATAAATATTCTTTCCAGGCAACATTACAATGAATAAAAGTTGCACAAATAAAACTTTTAATCAGATAGTCTTGTTTAAGTGCTAAAGTTGAACCTCTTGCACTGTAAAAAGAGAAAGCATTGCTCAATAGTTGTGACCAATAGCAGCTAGTATACTAATTCACAGCCTAACAACCCTCCACTTTTCAAAACGGACGTACCGCCGCGCCTATATAAACTGAGCTCTAGTACCCTGTCGTCTTTAGAATATATCTACTGCATCATTTCACCTCTGTATATAACAAATATTTTTTGGACCTTGTTCAAAAACCCGGGGCTAATATGGAAAGAACTGGACAAACATTACTGAATCAAATAGGATGGTTATTTTACCCGGAGCCATTATGTATAACAACTGGAGCTGCAGTGTGTGGAGTCTTTGAATGTATTAATCCCTGATTAGTCTCTCTCTCTTCTCTCTCTATCTATCTCATATTCATACATACACATGTACAGTGGACATAAAAAGTCTACACACCCCTGTGAAAATGCCAGGTTTTTGTGATGTAAAAGAATGAGACAAAGATAAATCATGTCAGAACTTTTTCCACTTTTAATGTGACCTATAATGTGAACAGTTCAATTGAAAAACAAACTGAAATCTTCGAGGGGGAAAAATGAAATTAAAAACCTTACAATAACCTGGTTGCATAAGTGTGCACACCCTCTTATAACTGGGGATGTGGCTGTGTTCAGAATTAACCAATCCCATTCAAACTCATGTTAAATAGAAGTCACTACACACCTGCCAACATTTAAAGTGACTCTGATTAATCACAAATAAAGTTCAGCTGTTGTAGTAGGATTTTCCTGACATTTTCTTAGTTGCATCTCAGAGCAAAAGCCATGGTCCGCAGAGAGCTTCCAAAGCATCAGAGGGATCTCATTGTTGAAAGATATCAGTCAGGAGAAGGGTACAAAATAATTTCCAAAGCATTAGATATACCATGGAACACAGTGAAGACAGTCATCATCAAGTGGAGAAAATATGGCACA
>JACXGI010021086.1:0-10533 GCA_016801175.1 Esox masquinongy | reverse complement strand
TTTTTCTACCACATCTTTTCCTTCCCTTCGCCTCTCTATTAATGTGCTTGGACGCAGAGCTCTGTGAACAGCCAGCCTCTTTAGCTATGACCTTTTGTGTCTTGCCCTCCTTGTGCAAGGTGTCAATGGTCGTCTTTTGGACAGCTGTCAAGTCAGCAGTCTTCCCCATGATTGTGTAGCCTACAGAACTAGACTGAGACCATTTAAAGGCCTTTGGAGGTGTTCTGAGTTAATTAGCTGATTAGAGTGTGGCACCAGGTGTCTTCAATATTGAACCTTTTCACAATATTAAAATTTTCTGAGATACTGATTTGGGGTTTTCATTAGTTGTCAGTTATAATCATCCAAATTAAAATAAATAAACACTTGAAATGTATCAGGCTGTGTGGAATGAATGTATACATTATGCAAGTTTCACTTTTTGAATGGAATTACTGAAATAAATCAACTTTTTGATGATATTCTAATTATATGACCAGCACCTGTAGATGGAGACTAGGAGCATTACTCAGCCGACATTCCATTCATTACTGCCCCTGAACACAGAGACATGAGTTGCTGATGGGGAGAGACAAGTTGTTGAGAATACGTAATGTTTCAAGCATACAGAATACAAAGGTCTTCTAACAGAAAATTGAAAAAATAAGGATTTAATAATAAATTAATTTTCTACACTAATATCGAAAAACAGCAAAGTGGTGTTCTGTGATGGACTTAAAATCTGGATATCATCAGGTCGAGATGGCAGAACAAGACAAACAGAAGACCGCCTTCACATGTCCCCTGGGCTTCTGGGAGTTTAATAAAATGCCACAAGGGGTGACTAACGCACCCAGTACCTATTAACGCCTAATGGAGAAGTGTGTCGGCGACCTCCACCTGAACGAAGTGCTCGTATTTTTGGATTATTTGATAGTTTTTTCTGAGACGCTCGAGGAGCATGAAACCAGACTAATGGAAGTCTTGCACCGCCTAAAAGATTATGGGTTAAAACTGTCTCTGGAAAAGTGTCACTTTTTCAAGCTCTCTGTGAAATACCTTGGTCATGTGGTTGACGCTGAGGGAGTCCACACCGACCCCGACAAGACTTCTGCTCTTAAGAATTGACCTTGCCTTCAAATAGAGAAGATCTTAAACGCGTCTTAGTTTTCGCAGGATATTACCGAAGATTTGTGGAGGGTTACTCCAAGATAGCCAAGCCCCTCCCTAACTAATAGCCACTCCCTAACTAATGGCTACTATCCACCCAAAAAGAGAGGCAAAGTTTACAAAAGAGACCGCCCTAAGGTCACTGCAAGCCCAAGAGAGCTTTTCAACGATGAGTGGACTGCTGAATGTGAGTCTGCGTTCAGGACTCTGATGGAAAACTAACATCCGCTCCTATCCTCGCATTTGCAGATCCTAAGTTACCATATGTCTTGCACACTGATGCGTGTCACGATGGTCTTGGAGCCGCGCTCTATCAGAAACAAGACGGAAAACTAAAAGTCATAGCTCACGCTAGCAGGGGGCTGTCTAAGAGTGAGAGGAATTATTCGACTCACAAATTGGAGTACTTGTCGTTAAAGTGGGCGGTTTGCGAAAAATTTCATGACTACCTGTACGGGACAGACTTCACAGTGCTCACAGATAATAACCCACTCACATACATTCTCACCTCTGCTAAACTGGATGCAGCTGGACATTGCTGGCCAGCAGCCCTGTCGACCTACAAATTTAACATCAAGTATCAAGCAGGACGCGCAAATGGAGATGTGGATGGTTTATCCAGGCGACCTCAGGGTCCATCGCAAGAAGATCATGCTTTCATCAAAGAGAACAGATTGAGGGCCTCAAAAAGCGTATTCTGGATGTGGAAGGGAGGAATGAGCGCCGACGTGGTCTCTGCTATTTGTCAATGATAAATGGAGTACTGCAAAGGAAATGCTCTGATCGTGGTAATGTCAATTAATTAGAAGTTTAGGGAACGAGCACTACAGGGCATACATGATGAAGTTGGCCATTTAGGATCTGAGTGTGCACTTAACCATGCCCGTGCAAGATTTTATTGGCCACGACTGGCAACCGCAATTGAGGAGAAATGCCAAACCTGTGAGCGGTGTTTCCGAAGAAAAGCCCACCCTCAAAAGGCTGCCCCAATGTAAAACATTTTGACAACTTACACACTTGAGCTGGTGTGTATGGACTATTTGTCTCTTGAACCAGATAGCCATGACACAAGGAATGTACTTTGTTACGAACCCTGTGGCTCTAGCAGTCTAGGGTGGATGGTACAGAGACCCGTAACATAAAGCTCATGCAAAGTGGCGTAGTGTACAGGAACAGTGAGAACAAACGACACAGACAACCAAAGCTACTTTCAAACATAAAACGTTTATTATAAACACACAGTAAAGGGAGTAGGGAAAAGGGGCTGAGCTGGACCCAAGAAATAAAATAATAGTCCAAACACCCCTAAACTGAACTTGCCTGCCTCAAGAACCGCTTGGCTGACTACTAACCAATACAAAAATACAGTGAGTGGTCCGCTCAGTTCTAACTAGTGTTTTTAGACAAAGTTTTCCTACGGGTTGTGTATGCCCAAGGGCGACTTGCTAAAAAAAAAAAACTTTTCCCAGGGACACAGGGATAAACAAATCACAGGTTGAACACGGACTAAACAACACATAGCAAACAATTGATTAGACAACACCAAACAAAAAAACACAGCAATACATACATGAAACAGGACAAAGTGAGATGTATGTGCTAAACTAAGTGATGTATGTATGAACAAGTGTCTGTCTATCAAAAAAGGTATGTATCTCAAGAGTGTCTATGTCCATGTGGGGTAAATCAAAAGAGTCTCTCTGGGAGAACCAACTGACTGGGTTTTTAAACCAGGAATGTGTGATGCGATTGGGTAATGGAAAAAGGAACAGGTGGTGCCATTAGGAGGGGTGTCCACCGATTGGTCCATCTCAGCAATCAGGCGATGCACTCATGACTGCCAGGTGGGAAACACCAACGAGCACAATCAGGAACATAAGAGATACCTGGGGAAACGGCAGAAGGGGGAAAAACACAAACGCGCATACAGGGTACCTGCATGCGTAACATACTTGTAATCACAGATCATTTCACTGTTTGCTGTGGCAGTCCCAAATAAAGATCAGAAAGCAAAAACTGTTACCAAGGCGTTATGGAAAAACTTCATTGTTCACTACGGATTTCCAAGCCATCTCCATAGTGACCAAGGCAAAGACTTTGAATCACATGCCATCAAGAAATTGTGTTCTTTGATTGGAGCAAAAAAAGTGCAAACCACACCTTATCATCCCCAAGGGAATCCAGTCGAACGGTTAAACAGGACGCTTTTGAGCATGCTCGGGACTTTGGAGGAAAAAGAGAAGCATCGTTGGAGAGATTCTGTGAAGCCACTTGTACATGCGTAAAATTGTACAAGGAATGATATCATTGGCTATTCACCATATGAATTAATGTTCGGCAGCCAGCCAACATTACCGATTGATCTTATTCTTGGCACCAGTCCAGCTATTGCACATCACAGGTCCCACAGTGAATATGTCAAGAGTTTGCGGGAACGGTTGCAGGAGAGTTATGCCCTTGCAGTGCAGAGTTCACGTAAAATGGGTGAGAGGAATAAAACTCATTTTGATGCTACGGTTAGAGCAGCTGAGTTGGTTGAAGGCGATCGATTGCTGGTACGGAATGTCAACCTTCGCGGGAAACACAAACTTTCGGACAGATGGGAATGTACAATTCATGTTGTAGTACGAAGGATTGACAATGGGCCTGTTTATGTAGTGAAGCCAGAGAAAGGCAGTGGTCCACATCGGACTTTACACAGAAATGTACTTCTACCCTGCAGGTTTCTGCCTGTTGAAGGTGCTCCTGAGCAGACATTTGAGAAGCCACGGGAAAGGAGAAGTAATCAATCTGCAGGCAAAGCAGTTGAGCCAAACGACTCCCATGAATACTCTAGTGAGGATGATGAAGTCCATTTTTTTGGGGTCCCAGAGGTTGCGAGGAGCTATCCATTCCGGCAGCAAACTGGACAAGAGGCTGCCAGGCAGTCCTCTGTAGGTCCTAACTCTGTGAACACGGTCCTCCCAGCAGAGTTTCCCGAACCGGTAACTGGGCAAATCAGCAGCACACAGTCAGTGTCTACCAGACAGTTGGACCATGTGATAATAAACATGCCGAAACATGATGTCACTGGCCCAGTACTTGCTGAGGAAGGAAACCATAAAACTATGGTTTACCGCTATATCCTATAGTTCCCAAGTCCGCTTCACTAACTACTACGCTATTTAACAAGGGGTAGTCACTCACTCAGTAAGAGACATTCACTCTTCTTAGCCGGGTCGGCTTACGCAGTCCGGCAAAAAGTAGAAATAAGTCAAAACAATCAATACATAGTTGAAGCAAAGAACTATAGTTGTACTGTGTGGTTACTGATTTTTATGACAACAAACTTTTTTCACAATATTTTGATTCCACAGTCATATGTTTCCAATCTGAATAATGCATTTTTACGCCAAGAAACAATTGTTAGAAACAATTCAACAAATTCCACACATATTATGTCTGTTTCCATCAGTTGGGATGTGTAGCGCATGGGCGCAGAAGAGTGTTTGCCAGCTCTGTGGGAAGTTATAGGCGCAGGTCTTTTACTGAAACTTTGCTTCTTAATTTGAGTATGTTTAAACCTAGTTTAGAATTGTTTTGCCCCAATGCACCGTTATGTAATTTCACAACATTATTATTTAATAGGTTTGTCGCATCAACTCTGATTGACAAAATAAAAAAAAAACTCAAGCGTGTGTAAAATATTTTTACTAATATTGTAAGTCGACTTTTTCTGTAATTTCCATCCATTTTTCCTAGTTACAAAATACGCATTAAAATGCATGTATAGAAATATGTATTGTCCTTCTGCACATTAACGTTTGAAAATGAATCGTCCTTGTATATTTTTAATTAACTGAGCGTTGAAACACGTTTTGCTACACAAGGAAGGCTATTTCAAATAACTAGGCTATAATATTTGCAGAAGAGCGTGAGGTGAAACGTCACAATGTGAAGGAAAATGTAATTGTCATTGCTTTGCGGTTGCGTTTTGTGAAGAGGAGTCATTAACAATATTGATTTAGTGGTAGTTCACCGGACTACAACTAAAGCCAAACACAACTGCACCGCCCTGGGTGCATTTTGATGAACCCATTATTTTAAGGAGGCGAATTGTCGGATTTGCACCAGAAAGGTGGCGCTCTGAAAATGTCTTGCTAATAAATATACATGTTTAGGGTGACCAGATTCAATAGGGTGAAATACAGGACAGTCAAGGTGTCCCCCCCGTGGACACCCACCCACCACCTACACACAATGCAGAACAAAGTAGGGCCTACTATTTTACTGTACATCAAATTGTATTATCAAATACACAAATACAGTCTATTGTGTTTGTACTAAATGAACTGGATTGCAGCAACTAGAGTGTTTCACTCAGAACAACACATTTTGTGTCTCTCTGGCAAAGATTAAAGAACATGCTGTTGCTGCATCGCTGTGAGGGTGCATACAAGCATTTTCTTATCGAACTTGTTTACACTGCTTTAACAATTGTATGTCTGTTTATTTGTACACATTAATTGTGAAATACTGTGTTTTTGGCACTATAAAAATAAAAGCATTTTACTGGTATATACTGTGGCTGAATAAACATGGGGGGGTAGGAAAAAGAACGGGGAGATTATGGGGGTGTTGGGGGGGGTTACGGGGTAAAAGTCACAAAATATTCTAATGTCTTTACTGGTGGACACTCGTTAAAATTGAAAGTCTGGAATCATTGCCAGTCACGATCTGTCCTCCATTGATATGTTAATACCTCACAGTAGAGGGGAAGTGTAACAATGGTGAGGTTTGTTTGTAGTGATATGTCCTTAATGTCCAGTGGTGGGGTTTCCTTAAAAGTAGGGAAGAGTAGAAGATGTCCCATGCTGGAGCTGTTGCCAGTCAGGATTATGACTGTCCTTGACTGTTGATAGTTCCTTTGCGGTTCCTCTTTGTGAAAAGTCGCGACAAAACCGGCTTTGGAGTTTTGAGTAATTAAAAACTGTAGTTCTCACGACTGGCCTGGAAAGGGGATGTGCGTTATTGTTTGCATATATTATCTGCTTCAGTCTTTGTCAAGAAAGTTTCTGTATCACCAGCCGTGAAAAAGGACATGCTGCAGCGCTACTCTCAATCACTGCCAAGTACCCATTTGAAAGAGTGTGTATGACGACATTTAGTTTACCGGCGAGGGGTCGCATTTGCAACCAGGAAAACCTCTTTTTAGGACCTCTGCCAAAATGTATTGTCGTTCAATTGGTGAACAATGACAGTTTTACAGGCAAACAAAAAAATCCATACACAAAAAATCTATTTAATTTTAAACATTATAATTTGGAGTTTATGGCTATGTATGTAGACGGTCAACAATTTCCTAGCAAACCATTCCAACCAAATTACACAACAGGGTCAGCAGCGTGTGAATTTTACCAATTGGCCCTAGCTTCAGGAAAACACCTAAAGGACCAAACCATGGGTATTGACAGGTCTGACTTCTTACACGGCTATGCCCTTTATGCATTCAACTGCGTGCCGGATGAGGAATGCGGTCAGCACCTATCCTTGATCAAGTCAGGGAATGTATGACTTGAGATGAGGTTCAGACAACCACTCCCCCACACAATTAATTTGGTTGTTTATTGTGATGGTAATTCCATCGATAGGAACTCTTAAAGGAGTAAGTACAGAGACAAAATTCTCCTGGCATAATTAGCAGTTTATTTGCAAATAGAGAGATGCGTCCTAAGCCTATCATAACAGGCCCATGAGGAATCTCTGAGGTAGATACATGAACAGTCAGTATTTATTACAGTTAAAGGGGTGTGGTAAGATGCTGCCCAGCTGTCTTATGTCACACAGGTTTTACCCAAAGGGCGGGCTGTCCCCCCACCTTATCCTAAGGAATCAAGGACACTGCTTCTTTAAAGACAACATTTGTTCCTTATCCTTCCTGCCATAAAAGTTTACCCAAGTAGAAGCAAGGAGAACATTGTAAAAAAGACAGTCGGCCACATTCCTGAGGAACAAAGAATACTCTTGTTGGTTTAGGCAGGTTAACAAATGGTCAGAGTACCTAATGATGCTCTGATATTATGCAGTGTCACAAACAAAGACCAAAATTACATATCAGGTAATAGAAAGGCAGACATTTCTCGAATGTACATTAGTTCAAGAATTTCCATAACATTATTCAATTTTTGACTCCATTATCGAAGTGTAAAACCGGCGACAAGTCATGGTTGTCTACTATTAGTAAAACGGAGTGGAAATTAATACCGCAGTTGACCTGTGTGGTGAACCAATTTTCATCTAGGACTCATTTCTATGGTGTGCGGGCATGCGACCAACTACCTAGTGGACCAGTCCGAGATGTTGCAGCAATGATGATTGTTAATACACACCCGAGCAATCACCCCGGAGAACATCATTGGCTGGCTGTCTACATCACAGACGACAGCGTTGGTTTTATGACAGATTTGGAAACACCCCAGATTTTACGTATTTTCCTAAGTCAATCAGTGCATTTCTGCAAAACTGTGAGAATGTGGAATACAGTTCAAGACAAGTCCAGGGCATGATTTCAACCACGTGTGGACAACATTGTGTGTTCTTTCTCTATCTAATGACAAGAGGTCTGAGTTATAAAGATGCTATTTCTTTTTATATTGATGATTAACAAAAAAATGATGCGCTAGTCTCAAAGTTTGTATCTAAGATGTACCAGAGTAAGGGTGATAAGCAAATGTTTAATTGCATACAAACATGCTCAATCTTGTGAATCGTTTAATTTGTGTCATGGTTGTTGAAGAAATGGAAAAGTTAATCGTGTATGTCTGCTTTATTATTCAAAAATAAAAGCAATCGTAAAACCACATCAATGTTTACAATATTTTTCATACAACAATTATTCAAGGCAAAACATACACTTTGACAATGAATCACAAATGATTTAAAAAAAAGCATAAAATAAAAACATTAAAATGGAAGCCATTTTGTGGGGTCTGTGGTAGGGGATACAAAGAAAGCTTTGGTTGGTTGATAACCAGTTGCAGGGGGAGTCGTACTGGAAGTAGATGCCGGGGTGTGGCTAAATGATCCATTGTGTCGCCAGACGTTTGTTTATACAAATTGATTTTACGCCTTACAAGCTCATTTGGAATAGTTATAAAAGGCATGTTGAGACATGCCATGGCCTCTAAAAACTACCCCCCACCTCAATGGCCTTCTTAGCGTCAGCAGTTTTATTAGTTGCTGTCACACTTTTAACCAGATCCAATAGGTGCGAACCCTTGATTATCTCTCCTTTGAAAATGAATTCACCACTTGAAGTCCATGAAGTCAAATCTTTAGACCTGTGCATTCTATAAAGAATATATTCAACATTCTTCTTACTCCTCGCAGGCACATTATCAAAAATTTAATCAACAAGGTTAACATTTCGGTCAACCGTTTCCTTAGTCTCAGTCATGTTTACTACATCAGCCCCAGTCTTAGACCCGGGTAGACTTAAAGTCAGTGTATTTGTGTCAAGCTCCCCCTAAAAAAAATGAGGTCGGTGGAGGCTGATTCTAAAATAACTTTTTGTTGACTCGCCGGTGCCTTAAATAGCATCTTCATAAGTGGTAAATTTATACGAATGCGTTTAGACATGATCAAACTTTCTTAGGAATGTACACAACAGGCCAATCCCCTGGAAACAACCCCGTTCTCAGACAGTAGTCTTCGGGTGTTGTAGCTTTAAAGTCAATAAGTAAATAACCAAAAGGTGGATGTGTTGCGTCTTTAAAACTCTCCATGAAGAACCGAGAAAGATTGGGGTATACCTGTCTGCCTAAAATTCTAATCTGCTGATTGTCACGGGGGTTTTTAAACAAGATGAGGTAGTTTGTGTTCAAGTTAATAGTTCTACTAGATTTGCCTTTAACAGACATGTTTTTGACAAGGTAAATTGCACTCAGGTTACGGTGGTGTGAATATTGTGTGAAAACTGTCTCCATCTCCAAACTTTCTGATACACTTTTCATTAAATCGTCAATAATTAAAAGGTTGTTTTTCTGAATCGGTAGCAGATTGTCATCACACAGCGATGTTGGTAGACCTATAAAAGTAATCTCCCTCACCTTCAACATTTCGTCATACAGCGGTTGCCAACATGAATAAACCCAGAAGATATTCTAAATTTCTTTGGAGAAAACAACGTCAGCATTATCCAACAACATCTTCACAAAATATGTTTTACCTGAGTTACTGGAGCCACTAATGGCACAGCTGAATGGGTGTTGAAGTCGTGGGTCAAAACCGCCATCCATCCTAGAATGTGATTTAGTACCCGTAAGGCCTTGTGCTGTAATCGGGGAGCAATACACGCTTGTTGTACACAACTCTGAAATGCTTACACACTACTCGGTTTTTCAATGTGAATGTTCTTTTATCTCTCGCAATTGTGTCTGCATTAGCAAGGACGTGATCATCATTACCACCCTTGCCTCGTACAAAGTTATCAACCAGTGGTGTTAGTGTCTCCAAATTAACAGTGGTTGTGTTGTAGCTTTTGAGTGTAATGCATTTTGCTTTGAGACAGGTCAGACCTTTAACGGTTTTGTAACCGTATGTCTTTGGCCCAACACTAACAAATTGTGTGATGCTGTCACCATCTGGTGACTCATCGGTCAAGTCACCCAAGAATGGCCCCATTGTGGGCACCCAATCCCCTTTGCGTGTGACAAAGATCACCGAATCATTGTCTGTGTAGAGTACACATCTATCCAGCTTCTCCAAGAGTGAATACAACTTGAGTCTAGCATAAGCTGTTGTGAACACGGCAATAAAAATGTTGCCATATGTGGTTTGATTGGTGTCTGTTTTGTGTAACGCCACTGTACCATCGCAACTGTGTCTGAGATGAAAGAGAAATAACCAACTTCTATTTCACTTGAAAAAAGGTAGTGGCTAAACTCCTCCGGATCTGTAATTAATATTGTGTTCATAAGGTTAGACCACTCACCCATCTTACCCCAAAGACTATTCATTGCCAATTTAGCCAAAGATTGCCTAGCACAACAATGTTTTCCTTGTCAAGCTACACACCTTCCTTTTCATGATATTCACAGATATACAGGTGCTGGTCATATAATTAGAATATCATCAAAAAGTTGATTTATTTCAGTAATTGCATTCTAAAAGTGAAACTTGGATATTATATTAATTCATTACACACCGACTGATATATTTCAAATGTTTATTTCATTTAATTGTGATGATTAAAACTGACAACTAATGAAAATCCCAAATTCAGTATCTCAGAAAATTAGAATATTACTTAAGACCAATACAAAAAAAGGATTTTTAGAAATGTTGGCCAACTGAAAAGTATGAACATGAAAAGTATGCGCATGTACAGCACTCAATACTTAGTTG
>JACXGI010021085.1:0-10536 GCA_016801175.1 Esox masquinongy | reverse complement strand
TCTAATTTTCTGAGATACTGAATTTGGGGTTTTCATTAGTTGTCAGTTATAATCATCAAAATTAAAAGGAATAAACACTTGAAATATATCAGTCTTTGTGGAATGAATGTATACATTATACAAGTTTCACTTTTTGAATGGAATTACTGAAATAAATCAACTTTTTGATGATATTCTAATTATATGACCAGCACCTGTAGTTCCTATAAGCCAATAAGCTTATTAAATTGTGATTTTAAGAGCCTTACAAAAATTCTGGCTACTCATCTCCGATCAGTAGTTCCGACGGTTGTGAATACCGATCAAACTGGCTTTATTCCAGGCTGACAATCATTTTACAATATGTGCCGCTTGATCAACGTGCTTTACTCGTCATACTCGAAGGACACACCAGAAGTAATCATATCTTTACATGCAGAAAAGGCGTTTGATCAGGTTGAATGGTCTTATTTAGTTACAGTACTTGAGAGGTGTCCTTCCTCCCCGGGGTTAAAATACTATATTCTTGGTTTTCTTTCAGTGTGTTTTGTGCTCTGTGTTTATTTTCATTAAAGAATAGTACAGCGACTGCCGCTCTGCCTACGCCTGGTTCCTCCTCTCCACCACTACACCAATCGTTACAGAATAACCCACCCTAAAAAATGGAACCAGCAGGTATGTTAAAGGAGGAAAATGAACTGTGGAACCGTCGCCTCCTTGAATGCATGCTCGGCACAGCGCGCCTCCGACAGCTGGAGCGGGAAGCTCCTCTCACCGGGGTGTGTATCGAACAGGCAATAGTGGAGGCGTGCGGCCACCTGCGGATTACCGGGACCAAGGAGCTGCTGGCCGGGTATCCAGTCCGGCTGGAAAGAGACATTTTCCCCTCGACCTCGGAATCCCAGCCGAAGAGGGCAGCACCGCAAGGTAGGGCGAGGTGCCTAACACCGGGTTCACGGTCCTCCCCTGACCCGAGGTCTCTTCGGCCTACTTAACCTCAGGGGCCTCCCCGGAAATTTTTTAGGTGGGGCTAACGGTGTGCCTGAGGGGAGCCTCTTGGGGGCCCGAGGGGGGGGTCCCTGCCTTCTGGTCATGGCACAGACCCTTCCGGACCACCTCCCCAATGCCAGGAGGACTGGACGGGCAGACATCTGGCCATCCGACGCGCCCCAGCTGCTGCTCCGTGGACTGCTCTACGTCCGGTGCCAGCTCCTAGGCGCCGGGTGTTTCCTGCGGCTGTCCCAGTCGTCGCTCCGCGGCCTGCTGCTGCCCTGGAGCCGCAGCCAGCGCCCCCTGCTGCCCTGGAGCCGCAGCCAGCGCCCCCTGCTGCCCTGGAGCCGCAGCCAGCGCCCCCTGCTGCCCTAGAGCCGCAGCCAGCGCCCCCTGCTGCCCTAGAGCCGCAGCCAGCTCCACCTGCTGCCAAGTGATCGCCACTGCCAGCTCCCCCCGCTGCCCAGTGTTCGCCGCCGCCTGCTCCCCCCGCTGCCCTGTTGTCGTCGCCGCCCGAGCCCGCCGGGGACTGGCCGCTGCCGCCCGAGCCCGCCGGGGACTGGCCGCCGCCGCCTCGACCCACAGCGCCCTCTCCTGCCCAGGAGCCGCCGCCTCGACCCGCAGCGCCCTCTCCTGCCCAGGAGTCTCCTGTCCCGGCCGCACCGGCGCCCTCTCCTATTCCGGCGGCCCCGTCTCCCTGGCCTGTTCCGGCGGCCCTGTCTCCCCGGCCTGTTCCGGTGGCCTCGTCTCCCCGGCCTGTTCCAGCGGCCCCGCCTCCCCTGCATGTTCCGGCGGCTCCGCCTCCCCTGCCTGTGCCGCCGGCCCCGCCTCCTCTGCCTGTATCCGGAGTGGGTTGGTGGGGGTACGTCTTTCTTCCGCCCACCCGCCCTCCCCTGTGGTTGTGTTTTCTGCCCCATCTGGAAGCCGGGGCTTTGGGGGGGGATACTGTGACGGTGAGGTGACGGACAGCTCCGTCATCTCCATCTTTTCCTAGTTTCCCGTTTTTCACGAACATATCCCGGACTTGTCATGTGTCTTGTCTCTATCATCACTCACACCAAGTCCCAATTCAATCATTAGTATGTGTTTAAATGTTAGTCCTCTGCTCCCCTCATTTGTCGGTTATTGTTTCCCTGTCTCCATTGGTACACGTCAGTGGTGAGTGTTCTCGTTTCGGCTTTTGGTTTTCTTTCAGTGTGTTTTATGTGCTCAGTGTTTATTTTCATTAAGGAATAGTACATTGACTGCCGCTCTGCCTACGCCTGGTTCCTCCTCTCCACCACTACACCAATAATTATAGTTCACCTGTCACCTAGGAGTGAGTTGGATTGAGTTAGACCCCTTTGGAAAGGGACAGGTCTCTTAGATATATAGTATTATTCAGGGATTTAAACGGACCACCTGGGAAAAGACAAAGGAGGTATTGAAGAAAGACTTAGGGGTTGTACTTCCTGAAGATATTTGGCACGAAAGCTTAACCCAAGTGCATAACCCCTCATTATGTATACATCGAGGACTGATACAGTTCAAAGTCCTCCACCATCTTCATTATTCAAAAGATAGGCTTGCAAAAATCTTCCCCAATGTCGATCCTGGCTGTCCTAGATGTTGCAATAGTCCAGCTTAAGTGGGACACTTAAAATGTCAGCATTTGGAAATGTCAGCATTTGAATGGCTTTTGGAGTCCAATGTGTGAATGTTTTTCATATATAGTTGTGCTCATAAGTTTGCATACCCTGGCAGAAGTTGTGAAATTTTGGCATTGATTTTGAAAATATGACTGATCATGCAAAAAATGTCTTTCACTTAAGGATAGTGATCATATGAAGCCATTTATTATCACATAGTTGTTCGGCTCCTTTTTCAATCATAATGATAACAGAAATCACCCAAATGGCCCTGATCAAAAGTTTACATACCCTTGAATGTTTGGCCTGGTTACAGACACACAAGGTGACACACACAGATGAAAATGGTAATTAAAGGTGAATTTCCCACACCTGTGGCTTTTTAAATTGCAATTAGTGTCTGTTTATAACTAGTCAATGAGTTTGTTAGCTCTCACGTGGATTCACTGAGCAGGCTAGATACTGAGCCATGGGGAGCAGAAAAGAACTGTCAAAAAACCTGCGTAACATGGTGATGAAAAAGGATATAAAAAGATATCCAAAGCCTGGCAAATGCCAGTCAGTACTGTTCAATCACTTATTAAAAAGTGGAAAATTCAGGGATCTCTTGATACCAAGCCAAGGTCAGGTAGACCAAGAAATATTTCAGCCAAAACTGCCAGAAGAATTGTTCGGAATACAAAGAAAAACCCACAGGTAACCTCAGGAGAAATACAGGCTGCTCTGGAAAAAGACGGTGTGGTTGTTTCAAGGAGCACAATACGACGATACTTGAACAAAAATGAGCTGCATGGTCGAGTTGCCAGAAAGAAGCCTTTACTGCGCCAATGCCACAAAAAAAGCCCAGTTACAATATGCCCGACAACACCTTGACACGCCTCACAGCTTCTGGCACACTAATTTGGAGTGATGAGACCAAAATAGAGCTTTATGGTCCATAGGCAGAAATCACAGGGGGGACACGACACCCCCATCCTGGGGAAAACTATGATTTGCCCCCCCCCCCAATATATCACTGTAAGCATAACTATGTAAATTCAATAATATTAGTATGACGCAATGAAAGCACCTGTCAACAATTATCGACGTTTAATACCGCATTTTTAAGTTTCAAAAGATTGCAATGCCCCGCCATTCACCTCACAATGGTTTGATCCACTGCACCCCCCAGCCCTGAGCAACAGCACTTCGTTCAGGTATAGTGCATGCATGGGTGGGAATCTGACAGTCTGTCATTGGTGGCTGACTTTCAGTAAGTATTTTAAACAAAGGATATGTTATACATTTCTTTACTTCTAACACTCAATACAATAAAACACAACCGTCACCAGCCTTCATTTTGACTACATTGAATTACAGGTCACACTTTATGTTAGCTAGCGGCTAGCTGACGTTTGCTAGCTAGCTACAGTAAAATCAACCAGTGTTTGATGTTGTTTGAATTTGAGACAGTGAGAGAAGCTTACAGTGCAATATAGTGTTCCTTAGCTGGCAAGGTGATCGTGTTTGTGTCTACTCAATGCACGTATTTATTGTGAGGTTAATCCAGTTTGTTTTATGTTGGTAGGGTTCACACAATAGCTGAATTTGCAGAGCTACAGTAGTGAGCCAACCAATGGCGCAAACTGAAACATTATTACAGCACTACTTTTGGTGTCTCCCGCAATAATTGGTCTTGAGAAAATTTCATGTAATTGTCCCCTCCAAAATTGATATCAGATTTTCGTCCATGTTATGGTCACAACCATAAGCGCTATGATTGGAGAGGGGTCAACAAGGCCTATAGTGAACAGAAAACCATCCCCACTGTGAAGCATGGTGGTGGCTCGCTGATGTTTTGGGGGTGTGTGAGTTCTAAAGTCACGGGGAATCTTGTGAAAATTGATGGCAAGATAAATGCAGCATGTTATCAGAAAATACTGGCTGACAATTTGCATTCTTCTGCACGAAAGCTGTGCATGGGACACATTTGGACTTTCCAGCACGACAACGACCCTAAGCACAAGGCCAAGCTGACCCTCCACTGGTTACAGCAGAAAAAGCTGAAGGTTCTGGAGTGGCCATCACAGTCTCCAGACCTTAATATCATCAAGCCACTCTGGGGAGATCTCAAACGTGCGGTTCATGCAAGACGACCAAAGACTTTGCATGACCTGGAGGCATTTTGCCAAGACTAATGGGCAGCTATACCACCTGCAAGAATTCGGGGCCTCATAGTCAACTATTACAAAAGACTGCACACTGTCATTGATGCTAAAAGGGGCAATATGTCGCAGGCTAGAATATACATGGGTATTGTCAAATGAAAGTAGCTGTTGCCAGAGTGATATGAGTATTTTGAGTTGTGATGTACTATGCATGTGTCCCCTGTTTACTGTTAGGCCTATTCTCTTCCTGTGGTTGAGTAGTGCAATTCATGGGCTAAAATTGTGTAGTGCCACTTTAACACAGGGGCGCGGAAATGAGGGAGGGTAACAGTTTGGTAGAGAACGTGATGGTAAGAAGATGAGACCGATTGCTCTGCGACTTGACCAATTAATATAAGAAAAAAAACATAACACCGGGGAGGAATAAAGTTGCCAAACACAAATGGAGTTGTCCTGTTTCAAGTGTGCAACATAATTTTGGTGTTTCTGCCCAGTCGTGGCCAAGTCGGCATGGAAAAAGCTAGAAACTGATGAGCTAGCCTGAGGCACAGCTAGCAAGCATGATGCAGCTATGCACGTCTGATGTCCAAAGACTCGACTGAAACAAGCCAGAAGACCAAGTCGACAACGCGAAAGTGAGTAAAGGTGTACATTTCAACGATGGTCCGCCAGATAATGCCAGTGGAATGGGAGAATGCTTTTGGGGAGATAGAGGAAAGATTACCATTGCTCTCAGTTTTGGAATTGAATGGGATATGCTCAATGCTCAGTTTAACAATCAAGGACAGTGACAAAACCGCCCCTCGCCGTCTAAGGAGGCCAATACTACGGTATTTAGAGGGAGCTAAATTATTACATTGGAGGATGAAGGAATGTCGATGCTATTACAGTTACGTGATGAAATTGGGTCAACAAGAAAGACCCTTGAGGGCGATATGGAAAAGACTTCAAGTGAAGTGAGTTCGGTCTGCCCCCTTGTGGCCGTAGACGGCAATGTAACCAATGCTCAAAATGTTAACGTGGAGAAAAATACAATTGACATTCCTGTTAGAGAAGGCAAGACTGCTCTTATGGGAAGTAGTACTGTTGCCCATCCACTCTACAAGAGAGATCTAAAAATAATTGGACAAATTGGAGAACCAAATCAAAAAGATAAACTAAGTTATGCGAGTCTTGAGAGACAAATTCAACGTGCTTTGAGAAAAGGATATGATGAAAGTGAAGTAGTGGACGCTGTTATTCAGGCGATTGCCCCAGGAATAAAGCTAAGGAGTTATCTTGAGAAAAGAACACATTTAACACTTCCAACTCTAAAACAAATCTTGAGAAGTCACTATGTTGAGAAGGATGCAACAGAACTGTATCATTCACTTACCCGTGCCTCACAGGAGTCAAAAGAAACGCCATTTGAGGTCGTAGTACGAATCATGGACCTGAGACAACAAGTTCTCTTTTCTTCAGATAGGGCGAGAACAGGACTAACTCAGAATTAATCAAGAATCAATTCCTTCAAACAATTTTGACTGGTCTGCAGGATGATGTCATTCGTACCGACTTGAAACCATACTTACTAGGTTCAAAGGTAGAGGATGAGATCCTACTGGAGAAAGTTAACATTGCTTACAACATGGAAATAGAGAGAAGGAGCAAACTGTCATCTGCTAACAAGAACAGGATGGTGAGAGTTGCAGTAGTTAACAATGAAAATGAAACCACTGAACAAGACAGCCACTCAAATGCAAAACAGGACAAGGCGAAGCAGAAAGAAATGACCAAACGTGATACACTGATGGAAAAAGTAGACAAAGGGAACAAAGCGATATGTGTTGCAATCCAGAACCTGATTGCACAAATAGCCAGCTTGACCCAGACCTCTATGTCTAACACGGGAAGAACAACTGTACAATTGCCTAGGAAACATCAGACGCAGACTGGTTTTGTAAATTCTAGGAAATGTAAACAATGTGAGACATCAAACGCAGAAGGGAAGTGCAACCATTGCTACAAGTGTGGCAGCAGTGACCACCGGGCAGCAGGCTGTCGTGGGAAAAGAACATCAGCCATGACAAACAAGATAGAAATTTCACCCTGCACTGAAGAACTAATTGACTCATTGGACTTGGCTGGCATTGGAGCACCCCCCTCTGGTTGACAACAGCGAGCAGCAAAGCTGGTAGGCAGGAGATGCTTAGCGTGAGGCTTTCTGGGAGGTGTCAGCACCACAATACTCTGGGACACTGGGACACGGGGTCGCAGGGGTCAATCGTGGGCAGTAGCTGGAAAGAGACACTTGCCTGACATCGAGGTGAGGCCTGTAAAGGAGTTACTTGAAGATTGAGGGCTTGATCTCTCAGCGGCGAATGGGACAGAGATTCCGTACGAGGGATGGATGGGAGTGGATTTCAGCCTGTCAAAAGATGCAGTTGCTGGAGTTAGTGACAAACCACTCTTAGTACCCATACTTGTAACCAGTAGTGATCTAGAGCGCCCCATCATAGGCTTTAATGTTATTGAGGAACTTACCCAAAGAAATGCGGCTGAAGACTGTCCCCCCCACATCAGCTGGTGAAGAAATTGTGTTCAGCGCTCGAGATAAGACAGTCCAAAGCTAGGACAGTTTTGCCCATCCTCAAGGAAAAAGAGCCCGATAAAGGTCCACATGTAGCCAGATTAGGAAGAAAGCCTGTCATGATACCAAAACACAAAGAGGTGCGTGTGATGTGCGGGCAGCTGAAGACTAAAGTGCTGTGCGGCTGATATGCAGTACTGGAACCCAACAAGAATTGTCATGGCCAACGGGGCTAACAGTCAAGGAGCAGCTGATTGAGCTCCCACAGACAAAAACACAATAATGCTGACAGTTGAGAACACACAATGACATCACATTACCTGGTTGTACTGCACTGGGCTGATTGTACAACGTTGAAGCAATCTATCCTTTAGAGATGAGGGCGGTGAGTGGTGAGGTTCCTGTGGTGGCCGACAGTTGTGAGGGAGCACCACCTGAACAGCTTGACCGAGCATCAGCAGCAGAGCAATGGGACCCCCCAGTGGATCTAAGTCATTTGTCGGAATACGAGAGACAGCAGGTAAAGCAAATGTTACGGGAAGAGTGTGACATCTTCGCTAGGGATGACTGGGACACAGGGTGCATACCTGAACTGAAGATGGAGTTAATACTAAAAGATAACAGTCCTGTTCAGAAAACTTACAACTCAATTCCTCGACACCTCTACCAGGAGGTGAAAAACCACATCCAGGATCTTCTGAACAGAGGCTGGATCCAGGAGTCACAATCATCCTATTCTTCACCAGTTGTCTGTGTCAGGAAAAAAGATGGGAGTCTACGCTTAGGTATAGATTACAGACAGCTGAATGGCAAGACTCAGCCCGACCGCCATCCAATCCCGGGGATACAAGAGATCCTGGATAACCTGGGAGGCAATTCTTGGTTCAGTCTTGGACCAGGGTTAAGCCTGTCACCAGGGCTTCATGGGCAAATAAAGCAGAGCCTGTACTGCATTTATTACACCGTGGGGCTTATATGAATGGGTCAGGATCCCATTTGGCCTTTCAAACGCCCCAGCTGCTTTCCAGCGCTAGATGGAAGGGTGCCTACGTGACCTTAGGGATAAAATCTGTGTCCCGTATCTTGATGATGTGTTGGTGTTCAGTCATGACTTCGAAAAACATCTACAAAATGTCAGACAAGTACTCCAACATCAGAGAGAATGCGGCATCAAGCTCAGACTAACAAAATGTGACCTGTTTAAAAGAGAAGTCTGTTATGTTGGGCGTATCATCTCGGCAGAGGGATACAAGATGAATCCCAAGGAAATTGAGGCAGTGCAAGCCCTGGAGGGGAAGGCGCCAGCTACTGTTCGTGAGGTGAGAACACTGATGTGGGTTTTCTTAGTTATTATCATCCTTATATTGCTGACATTTCAAGGATAGCCAAGCCCCTTTATGCACTCCTAGCCAAACCTCCCAAAGCAGAAAAAACCTGTCCCAGGAGGGGGAAAGGCAGCTATCTGTCATCTCAGCTTCCACCATCCCATCCAGTTCAATGGACTGAGACTCATAGAGTAATCCTTGAGAACATTGTTGACCAGCTGTCAAACCCCCCTATAATGGCATTCCCTGACCTAGAGAAGCCCTTCGTGTTACACATTGATGCTTCAGAAGAAGGTCTAGGTGTGGTTTCATACAAGTGCCAAGAGGGCACACTACGAGTCATAGCGTATGGATCCAGAACATTAACAGCATCTGAAAGAAATTACAAGCTCCACTCAGGGAAACTGGAATTCCTGGTGCTTAAATGGGCTGTTAAAGAGCGTTTCCGCGATTATTTGTTTCATACACCCCATTTCACTGTGTACAGTGACAACAACCCCCTGACATATGTCACCAAGACAGCAAGGCTTAACGGCACTGGACACAGGTGGGTGGCTGAATTAGCAGATTATCGATTTACCCTCAAGTACAGACCTAGAAGAGTAAATAGAGATGTGGATTTCCTGTCGAGGAGACTGCAGCCCATTGGGGAAGTCATACAGGAATGCACTGAGGAGTGACAGCAGGATGTGTTGGGGGCCATTGGAGAAGCACTTCAGGAGACAGGAGAAGTAAACTGGATTTCTGTAGTCACATGCAATGTGGACGCACTGCCACCAGAGTGGAGTGTCTCGGCAGCAATTCAGCCCCTCACAACAGAAGACTTAAGAGCCACTCAAGGTGCAGATCCAGTAGTAGGTAGAGCACTGGCTCTCAAGAAAAGTTACAGCCATCTCACACTCAAGGAAAAGCTCAGAGAAACGTTACCAGTGCGAATCCTACTCAGAGAGTGGCCTCACTTAAGACTGAGTGATGATGGGATTCTTCTCAAAGAAACAGCCGCAAGAGATCAACTGGTGGTTCCTGAGTCACTGAAATATGTAATTTACCAACATTTGCATGGAGACATGGGACACCTAGGGGCCGACAGAATGATCGCCACGGCAAGAGAACCCTTCTTTTGGCCAAAAATGAGACAAGAAATGGAACAGTATGTAACCAAGATGTCGCTGCATTAAGCAAAAGAAACCCAACCAAGTGACTAGGACACCTACAGGTGCTGGTCATATAATTAGAATATCATCAAAAAGTTGATTTATTTCAGTAATTCCATTCAAAAAGTGAAACTTGTATAATGTATACATTCATTCCACACAGACTGATATATTTCAAGTGTTTAATCCTTTTAATTTTGATGATTATAACTGACAACTAATGAAAACCCCAAATTCAGTATCTCGGAAAATTAGAATATTGTGAAAAGGTTCAATATTGAAGACACCTGGTGCCACACTCTAATCAGCTAATTAACTCAAAACACCTGCAAAGGCCTTTAAATTGTCTCTCAGTCTAGTTCTGTAGGCTACACAATCATGGGGAAGACTGCTGACTTGACAGCTGTCCATAAGACAACCATTGACACCTTTCACAAGGAGGGCAAGACACAAAAGGTCATTGCTAAAGAGGCTGGCTGTTCACAGAGCTCTGTGTCCAAGCACATTAATAGAGAGGCAATGGGAAGGAAAAGATGTGGTAGAACAAAGTGTACAAGCAATAGGGATAACCGCACCCTGGAGAGGATTGTGAAACAAAACCCATTCAAAAATGTGGGGGAGATTCACAAAGAGTGGACTGCAGCTGGAGTCAGTGCTTCAAGAACCACCGTATGCAAGACATGGGTTTCAGCTGTCGCATTCCTTGTGTCAAGCCACTCTTGAACAAGACACAGCGTCAGAAGC
>JACXGI010021084.1:0-10537 GCA_016801175.1 Esox masquinongy | reverse complement strand
TTTCCACAGATCCACTCCTCTTTGTCAGTTTATTATCATTCATGACACACACACACACACACACACACACACACACACACACACACACACACACACACACACACACACACACACACACACACATTGACGGAGAACATTGATGATTTTCTATATAGTTACTCAGGTGTCATTGTTGTCGTTGGTGTGTCCCACATGGTAGTCATTAGTTCATCTTCTGACTGCTGAGGTGGACCAATCAGTGGACACTCCTCCTGATTGCACCACCTGTTCCTTTTATCCGTTACCCAATCACATCACACATCCCTGGTTTAAAAACCCAGTCAGTTGTTTCTCCCCCAGACAGCGTCCGGTTAGAATCCTTAGAGATACTGGTGTGGCGCAGTCGTTCATATTATCTGATGTGCTGCCCTTCTTCAACAATACATAATGTGGATCCAGTGTGTTATTCCAGGGAATTGAAATGGGATTCTTCCCAGTGCCATTGCACTTTGTGCACGTACACTCCGAGTTAATCAGTGGATTGTTCAGTTTTGGAGTACGTCCTATGTTGCCAGTAAAAGGTGTGATGTTTATAAGGGGTAACGATATTGCTGGCGGAAAAGTGATACCCATATTGAAGGTTTTGGATCAAAGTGACCAATCTCTTTCAGAGAAGCTGGCAGAGTTATCCACATGTGACAGCACAAGCGGGGAACGTGCTCAGGCACAACGAATGGGTGATGTGATGGATTTGTCGAACACTATTCTGTCCAGAGAGTTTGACGAAAAGGATAGTTTTTGTGCTACCTCTGATAAGCTGGTGCGGTCTTACAAACAGCCCAGGGAAGGGAAGAAGCATGTGGAATATGCAGCTGATACAATACAGTTACCAGTCACTTGTGAGCAGCTGATTGCTAACCAAAAGAGTGACATTAGCCTGGCTAAATGTTTTTCTAATGTTGTTTCATTGAAGGAGTTAAAGAGGAAAAGCATGGCCTACTTCATTGATGGTAATCTCATGCGTAAATGGACGTCTCATGGTGACGCCAGTGGAGATTGGAACGCTGTTTACCAAATGGTTCCTACAGCATTTCAACAAATTATTTTATCCCTCGCTTATGATCACCAGTGGTCCGGTCATTTGGGAGTCACAGAGACTTATGATCGGGTGCTGCGACATATCTTTTGGCCCGGTTAAAAACAAGATGTGGCTCAGTTCTGTCGGACATGCCACGCCTGTCAGGTAACTGGAAAACCAAACCAAATTGTCAATGTATGTTTTAAAAATCAAGACTGGCCCTGGGTAAGCTTAGCCTGTGTTCACTCAAGAGTTTGTTAACACTGAGCTAAGGTTTAACCCTAGGCTAAGGATTCACACTTGTATTCCTAAGCCCTGGGCTAACGGAAAAATAAGGCACAATACCATTTTACATTTTATGATAAGCTACAAATGTTCTCTTTTCTCAGGCATGCGAATAATTTTACAGTAGCCTACATCACTGACACGCGATCAATGTTATGCTACCATGATGCAATTAACGACTTCATGACGTCGGTTGATCAAGATGCCCACCCTGTCAGTATGTGCTTTGACAACATTGTTAGAACTATGCAAAGAAAGAGAAAAACGTCCGTCAACCTTAATTCTTTCGACATATTTGCTAAATTTATATCCAAAGCAAGCTGCAATAACTACTTCGCTAAGATTTAGCAAGTATTAATGAAACCGCAAAAGTTCGCACAGTGAAAGGACCAAAGCAGAAATACGGAGCTGTTGGTAACGGCGCGCGTCAACAGCGTATTTAAGTTAAGGGAAAGGGCAGGTTTTGTGATTGGTCAATAAATGTTCTATGGTTCTGTTCTTGACACCGTTTCACACTGGTTATTTTGTCACCGTGTTTCTGGGGCTAGCCCTGAAAAGTCAGTGCTAAACCTGCTCCAGAGCAGGGCCAGCTAGCCCTAGGCTAAGGGTGGTGCTAGCCCACTTCAAAATATGCAAGTGTGAACACGTGCTTAGCCCTGGGCTTAGCAGGACCTTAGCCCAGGGCTTAAGGCTGATTTATGCTTCAATGTCAAGCGCGTCTGCGTAGGATCCGCGGACAGCGCAGAGAGCCGCACATGCCCGCACAGCCAAGCCGCATAGGCTACACGCACCAGCTCAAAAATCCAAACGCGTGTAGCTACGTGAACTACAGAGTCGCACAAACGATGATTGGTTGGATGGCTGACGGAGGGTTTTAAACAGAGTACGGAATTCCGGCCAAATTTGACTTCCTGTATCAACAAATACGAAGCAACAATGGAGTCTGGAGGCATGGCTCAAATCATGGAACTTTTGATAGTATATGAGAACTTCTGGGTGAAGAGCCAGCAACTTGCCAGAAAAGGTGGAAGCTGATGAGGGACAAATATGTAAGAATAAAAAAGAAATTGAAGAGTATGAGTGGAGATGCAGAAGGGAAAAAAGTACCTCTGTTTTATATAATGCTTTCTTGGCTGTCCGGGCACATAAAGCACAGTGAAACCAACTCCAATTTTGGCGAGGACAAAAACAAGGTAAGTTCAGTTTTTCAAATTGGCAAATTCAGTGTTGATTACTTCTACTACAAAGTTGGCTTACTGGCCTGTAAAGTTTAAATATCCGTATTAGCAACACAGGAAACAAAAACAAAACTTAGTTGACGTTTTTCTCAATACACTTGAGTTATCCCTATGGACTGGGAGTAAACAAACATTTTAGTCACGTTGTCTGAGAAACTAAACTGCAAGTACTAAAAGTGTATACTCCAGTGATTCTGTTGCGTTCATTTTACCAGTCGTTTGTTTGCATGGCTGTGTTAATTAGCTAACTGCTCAGTTAAATGTAGTTATATTTAGATGTAGCAATCAATATTGCTGCCACAATTGTATCTGTAGAAACAGACGATTTATGTAAAGCAAGTTTGACTAGCTAACACTAAGTACTATTTTGCCATGCTAGCCAGTGGTCCATCCAACATTAAATGCCAAGTAAATGTGTCGACGTGATTTTTCTTCAGATGTGTTAATAGTTTTAGCCAAAAGTTAAAGGGGGAGCAGGGACAATTGTCAGGCAACTTTAAAGTTGAATGAAATGATGTATTTACTTGAACCTGAATAACCTTTAGGAGAAAATGATTATTACCATCTCTTAAAGGTTATACTTTGGGGTTTTATAAGTTTATGCATTAGTAGACAGGGAAGAGACAAGAGTCTTGATAGTGAGGGACAGAATGGTATAGAGAGCCAATGGGAGATGGAAGAGGAGTGAGTAGACCATAGTGGAACAGAGGATAGGAGACAGCAGAGAAGAAATGTAGATAATGGTAAAATAAAGGATTACTTTTATACAACGACAGTGATATTGTGGCATAAGTTTAAGGTTACTTGAAAGCAGGCATATGCCTGTTTATTTTCAGCAGTCATGTACTGCAAGCTTATGTTATGCCCCCACCTCCAGGTTGAGTAGCCCTGTTGAATAGAGTAGCCCTGTGTGAATAGTAAAATATGTTGTCATTGCAGATGGAGTACACCAGCAGTTCATCAATCCTACGGTCATCTGAAACTGACATGGACTCAAATGTAACTTCACCTGCTTCATCAGTTGACCCAGAGGTTGAGAACAGACAACCATTAGAACCTGCCATATCTAATTACCAAAGACCTGTCCACCAAAAACAACCTAGGAGTCTCTCCAGGTACATACTGCCTTGACTCCTCTTCATCCTCCTAGGGAGCACCAAAGAAAATTAGGAAGAACGATGACCTTACAGCTCGATTTAACCTTCTGGATCAGCGCAGAAAAGAGGGAAGAGAGACATACCATGCTCACTTCAGAGTTTGATGACGATATTGCAAGACTTTGTCACACCATAGGTGAACTGATCCACGAACTGCCACAATATAAATGGTCTAGCTAAGTTCAAAATCCATCAGCTTTTATTTGAGATGGGGAAAGAAAGTGCTGAAGACACTGTTTGAATACACACCCCGATGTGGCTAAAGTAATCTTTTTCAAAGTGACTAAATAACTTTTGTTTGTGATTTGAGTCAAAATAATTTGCACACTTCATGGATGTTGAACTTTTGTGTTATTTGATTCAATATTGCTTCATTTTATTTATTTGATTTAAAATGCAGAGAGTGCATGTTTGAACAAAATACTTGAGTGCACTTTCTCTGCATTTTAAATACGTTATGTAGTCTGCTCTTTTCACTGTTTGCAATGCTTTGTTACACTTATAATTGTACATACAAATATTTAACAAAATAAAGAGGTTTTCTTTAAATGTGTATGTCTATAATTCACTGAGTGTTCAATAGGCCAGCCCTCAGCACCGTATCCTGCCATGGCACATGAAAACCCACATTAGGTCATTGCAGACTCCAACAGCAGCCCGAGGGATTTTTTTATAACTCATCCGTTTAAATAGGCCCTTTTTACAATGACGTCATCAAACTTCCGCCTTTCTGCATAGCAGTTTAACTTCACTTCCTTTTTACCCCCATAACCTGAGACTTCTCACCGAAATACAACTGTTGACTACTAACACGCTAGCTAGCTACTTGAAGAAATTCCAAAAGGTACATTTAAGTTAAATTCGTAAAGTTAAGAGTAATAATGTTTAACGCTATTGTTAATTCACAATTGTAAACTGCCTTGGGAAAGAGGGCTAACGTTAGCTAGCAACAACTTTAGTACCAGGTGTCTGTACAGTGTGCACTTCACACCAGCTCTGACACTTTTTTTCTTAGCTGCTGGTTTACACACCGCCATATCATTGGTGGCCTCTGGTGCAATTCCATGTGATATAATAATGATGAACAATAAATTGTCAGAAGTCAATACAAACTTCAAAGTTCTGCATCATCTTGTGTAACAAATAATATCTGACCTGTGGCCTAGGCCGGTGCCAGGTGTGCAGTGCACTTTCTCAATGTGATTACATAGTGCTTTCCCAGCGGAGCAGGAACATGACATATGATTGAGTACCACAGGAACCTCTGCAGAGTCTAGTGTAACCTGTTCATGGAGACAACAATGAGTGATGTACTTACAAAATATATTTTTCTGCATTTCATTATAAACTACTGTACACAATTTTTAAAACCCAATTTTTTTTTTTAAGTAAGAAAAATTGGCCGTTCTGAAACCTTTGACAAGTAGTGTATCTACCAACACTTGTGGAAAATTTGAACATTTTGGGTTATCACAGAATCTTTCCCAGTCTTTATTGTCATCAAACAACCCACCTCGGTTTTTTAAGAATTACGTTGTGTATGAACTTGTCTTTCAAAGTTTAATGATACAAAATCAGACCTCAGACTGAGAAACAAACTGATCCACAATGGAACTTTGTGGATACTGTCTTATTAAATCTCTGCAACCGCAGCAAAACTTAACAAAAAGAAAACTTAACTATCTTATCATAATGTTAGAGAACTGTATATATGAGAAACCTGAAGCCGATGACCCTCCTCATTTTCCCCTCATGGACCTGTAACATCGCCCTCTCACTGTCACCTCACCGTTAATTACACTTGAGACTGTTTCAATACAGTGATTGGGAGAAAGGGCGCAGCATTAGCCATGAATAAATTACTGACATTACAGTCGAGACTCTGTAGCGAACAGCAGTAATATTAAAAAGAAGCTGCAACAGGAGTTCGCGGTCTGTATTACTCAACAATAACGTCTAAACGTGAAAAACAGAAACTCGTCAGCTTATAACCTTCGCTAGCATAGGGCTAATGTTAACTAAATTAAGCTAAACACGTACCTTCATAATCAAACAGTTAACCTTCAACGAAGAACTTGTAGCCTTTATCAAGCTTCGATCTTGAACTAAGGGACCACTTGTCAGCAAGTCATTCTGCGTCGTTAAGTCGTATTGGTGGCAGATGTGAAAGGGACTGGGTGACCTAAATAGCCATAATGATGTGCTGCTGGCAGTTAGCATTCCACTGCGACACCGGATGTAAACATAACCCGCATCGCGGCAGAACAGAAGTTGTCTGACGTTACGTGAAAAGGGCCTATTATGTTAAGTCTTGTAATTAGGGGGCGCGGCCTATTCAGTGGCAAGCGTGGTGCTGGCGCTGTCACTCGTGTCACTCCTAGCGGTTTGTTCTGTCTGC
The DNA here is from genome assembly GCA_016801175.1 of Esox masquinongy. Taxonomy (NCBI): domain Eukaryota; kingdom Metazoa; phylum Chordata; class Actinopteri; order Esociformes; family Esocidae; genus Esox; species Esox masquinongy. The sequence goes on along the minus strand of JACXGI010021084.1, from coordinate 4,402 downwards.
TATCGCCTCAGCTAACTCCAGTCATTATAATCAAGTGACATCCAAAAGAAACGACTCGTAACCATACAGTCTATGCTCATAACTAAAGTTATGTGAAAATATAATATATAATCTTCAAGTCTCAACCTATTTTTTTAGTGTATCATCTCGACAAAATCTAGAGTTGCAAAATTACCAAATGTATATATTAAACAAACGCTGAAGCATTTAAGCATTTAAGTTTTGTTTTATAGTTTCAGGTCAACTTGCCTCAAGTGTAAACTGGTAACGTTAAGGTGACTGGCTTCCAACCGATAGCAATGCAGAGTAGCATACTGGTAGCATTTAGCCTAGCTTTTTAGCCTTTGCTAACTTGGTTATGTCGCGCCAGGTGGGCGTTGTTGCAGCAACCAGGCACCTCTGCTGCACCCACGCCCCACCTCTTTGCCCATTTTTGGTTATCCGGGAGTTAGGACGAGTGACGCGCTGTCAAGATGGCGACGACCATCTCCGCAAAAAATGAGCTTCAAAACGGGTGTTCAGGCACAATATGGGTGACGTCACGGTTACTACATCCATATTTTTTGTAGTCTATGGTGAACATGCCTAATAATGTAGTCTATGGAGGCTATTCTAATGTTATTCTGAACTATTGTTCTGTTTGTGACATCATGATATTCTCTCTCCAGACTGTCAGGTTGTAGAATCTCAGAGGAAGGCTGTACTTCTCTGGTCTCAGCTTTGAAGTCAAACCTCTCACACCTGAAAGAACTGGATCTGAGTAACAACGACCTGAAGGATATGGGAGTGGAGCAGCTCTCTCCTTTGATGGAGGATCCACAATGTAGTCTGGAGACTTTGAGGTGAGTAATTGTAGTATATATATATTTTTTTCATGTTAATCACCACATCATAGTGGTGATTAACATGATAACAATAAAACAGAGGTGTTACACAACAACAGAATCCTAAAAACATCGTCTGTTGTCAATGGGTGAACCTCCACCAGCCCTGAGCTCCCAGCAGGACAAAGTCCTCAACCTCCTGCCCAATGGGATTTTCTAAGGGCCTGATAGATGAAGTCCAACCAGACATCCTATCAGACATGGAAGTGAAACCCCCCACAACCAGCAGGGCCTCCATGAAAAACACAACCACATATTATTACATTATTATTATATTTCCAGTAGGGGTGCCGCTATGGATTTCTTTGATAATCCATTATCATATGCATGAAATGCTAGATTTTTTGAATAATCATAAAATAAAACATGACTCGGTCTATGTGGTGTTGCTTTTACATTGATCCAAAATATAAACAGCATGTAAAGTCTTGGTCCTATGTTTCATGAGCTGATATAAAAGATCCCAGACATTTTAATATGGGCATATCTGTATTGCCAGTCATGTGAAATCCATAGGTTAGTGCCTAATGAATCTGTTAATTGTCTGACTTCCTTTTATGACCTGTAACACAATAAAATTTTAGAGATTGTTGCATATTTGTTTATTATACTAGGAGCAAGGTAAGTAAAACAAATAAATGTGAGGAAAACAAAATCATAGTGTATGTGCCCACTGAGAAAGCCAGTTCTTAGCCCATATTACGACATATGGTTTCATTATTTCTCTATTTGAAATATTCATGGACTTTAGATTCTTTCACCTGCGTATTGGTTCAGTGAATAGGCTCACTGCTGCCTGCTGGATCAGAAATGTTTCAGATAATGTGTGAGATGGTTGTGCTCAGAGTTTCCAAACATACTGTATGTAGGCTAATAGGCAATATTATGAGTAATCAATGGCCGAAACAAGAGTTTTGACTAGATAAGTTGACTTAATCTAATAATCATGGCAGGCCTACTTTCCAGGTTTATCGACCATTCAAACTTATCTTCATTTCAACCCCATGATGTCCACAGATCCACTCCTCTTTGGCGGTTTATCATTCCTGCTACTACCCTCCTCACACACACAAGGAATCACACACACACTTACTCTTGTTTCATCTACAGTGCATTTATTGACGGAGAACATTGATGATTTTCTGTATAAAAAGTTACATTCAGGTGTCATTTATTGGAAAAGCCAGTTTTAAAAGTTTACAAAACAATGATGTAATATATAGAGGATATTCTAAAGTTATTCTGAACTATTGTCCTGTTTGTGACATACTGATAATTTCTCTCCAGACTGTCATGTTGTGGAATCACAAAGGAAGGCTGTGCTTCTCTGGTCTCAGCTCTGAAGTCATACCCATCACATCTAAAACAGCTGGATCTGAGTAACAATGACCTGAAGGATATGGGAGTGGAGCAGCTCTCTGCTTTGCTGAAGGATCCACAATGTAGACTGGAGACTCTGAGGTGAGTAATTACAAACAACAACTGAAAACACAACAATAAACATGACAACAACATAACAAAGTGGCAACATAAAGAAAGGGGAATACAAACGTCTGCTGTGTTCCCACCTCCACCTGCTCTGAGCTGCCAGCAGATTCTAGCCTCCATCCCTGGTAAAGACCAAACCCTGTCAGACATACCAGCAGACCTGGAAGGAAACACACCACAACTAACAGGACCACCATTACAAACAAAAACATATTCTTACATACAAAATAAATAATAATTTTCTGTTAGTCCAAGTATATCAAACATTAGAATTAATCTTCATTCCACTGCTCCAATGTCCCTTGATCCACCATTCATTCCCAATGTATTATTATTACACTCTATCTTTTTTGAAGACAAGATAAGACCTTTATTCTACCATGTTGTCTCATAGGGACTTGAACTTCCCCATCTGTAACATTTCTTCAGGAATTGTCTGGTTGCAGCATACTGACACTGCCCGGGGATCTAGCATAGTGGACAGCAATTTGTCTCACACAGGGCTGTCTTGTCACATTGCACTCTAACGTCTCCTTGTGGTAGAGTAGACGACTGCAATCTCTGTGCAGTAATATCCTCAAAACACCAATCTCAACATCAAAAGTGAAGAGGCGACTCCGGGATGCTTGGCTTCTAGTCAGAGCTGCAAAGAAAAAGCCATATCTCAGACTGGCTAATAAAAAGAAAAGATTAAGATGGGCAAAAGATCACAGACATTGAACAGAGGAAGATTGGAAAAAAGTATTGTGTACAGACAAAGTTTGAGGCGTTCGGATTACAAAGAAGAACATTTGTCAGACATAGACCAAATGAAAAGATGCTCGAGGAGTGCTTGACGACACCTGTCAAGCACTGTGGTGGCAATGTGATGTTCTGGGGTTGCTTTGTTGGTGGTAAAGTGGAAGATTTGTACAGGGTTAATGGGATCTTGAAGAAGGAAGGCTATCACTCCATTTAGAGCGCCATGCCATACTCTGTGGATGGCAATTTCCTCCTACAACAGGACAGTGACCTAAAGCTCCAAACTATGCAAGAACTATTTAGGGAAGAAGCAGTCAGCTGGTATTCTGTCTATAATGGAGTGGCCACCGCAGTCACCAGATCTCAACCCTATTGAGCTGTTGTGGGAGCAGCTTGACAGTATGGTACGTAATAAGTGCCTATCAAGCCAATAAAACATGTCAAGCCTTTCCGTCCGGGGCCTCCCCCAGATAGGGACACAGTGTCACTGGACCCCCCGTCTCAGCCCCAAGGTTTTACGCTGCTACAGTGGGGCAAAAAAGTATTTAGTCAGCCACCAATTGTGCAAGTTCTCCCACTTAAAAAGATGAGAGAGGCCTGTAATTTTCATCATAGGTACACTTCAACTATGGGAGACAAAATGAGAAAAAAAATCCAGAGAATCACATTATAGGATTTTTAATGAATTTGTTGGTAAATTCCTCGGTAAAATAAGTATTTGGTCACCTACAAACAAGCAAGATTTCTGGCTCTCACAGACCTGTAACAACTTCTTTAAGAGGCTCCTCTGTCTTCCACCCGTTACCTGTATTAATGGCACCTGTTTGAACTTGTTATCAGTATAAAAGACACCTGTCCACAACCTCAAACAGCCACACTCCAAACTCCACTATGGCCAAGACCAAAGAGCTGTCAAAGGACACCAGAAACAAAATTGTAGACCTGCACCAGGCTGGGAAGACTGAATCTGCAATAGGTAAGCACCTTGGTGTGAAGAAATCAACTGTGGGAGCAATTATAAGAAAATGGAAGATATACAAGACCACTGATAATCTCCCTCGATCCGGGGCTCCACGCAAGATCTCACCTTGTGGGGTCAAAATGATCACAAGAACGGTGAGCAAAAATCCCAGAACCACACGGGGGGACCTAGTGAATGACCTGCAGAGAGCTGGGACCAAAGTAACAAAGGCTACCATCAGTAACACACTACGCCGCCAGGGACTCAAATCCTGCAGTGCCAGATGTGTCCCCCTGCTTAAGCCAGTACATGTCCAGGCCCGTCTGAG
>JACXGI010021083.1:0-10449 GCA_016801175.1 Esox masquinongy | reverse complement strand
ACTTCTAGCTATAGCGTCTTTTCCCTTATTTGGCATTCTGCCCGTTTATTACCGAATTCCAAAGGGGTCTGTTCTTGCTCCCAGCTATTCTAGTGAGATAAGGATCCTGTCACCCCCTCCTCTAATGCAGGTACAATGTTTCTTAGTTCTACTTAGCCTCTAGCAGGCTTGCATGTTATCTTAATGCTATTGCCCCACAGTTGCCATGCCCATTCATAAATTTCAGTCACGTGATTACTCTGACAGCCTGGTGGGCAAAACATTGTTAAAACATGGCGGCTAACACTGGGAATTCTATGGAGCTAGTGCACAAGCTGGTAAAATTTTCTACTTTTACAGCCCATGACTCATTAGATCACCTCACAAAACATGAAAAACAAAGCTACTCAAACTGCAAGTCTTAGGCACTTGTGACCCAAATACAGCACCCGCTGCGTTATTTACATTGTTAAAAACAACATCCCTGCCGGAGCTGAACTTTGGGATGTGTACATGTACCTTGTAGAGAATCCATTCCCTTACACTGCTACCAAAATGAAAAGCGTACAAAAGTACAGACAGCTATCTGTACATTCGATCACGGTATGTCAATTACGCAATTGTTTAGGAGGTGAAGGAGAAGAAATGATTCATTGTCAAAGCGAAGTTGAGTGCTAATTTACCTAAATTACCGTTGGTTCTATGGGTGGTCAGTGTAGCGTAGTGCAGCCTGTATAACACAGAATCTTGTGACAAATGTACCGGTAATAATATACACGTTTTCCCAATGTCAGGTAAACAATTCCTACTGTTTAAATGACCCACCATTGACAGCCTGAGTTGCTGTGGAGAAGGTTGGACTGGTGCGATTTTCTCCTGTATTAACTTTGTTATTAATTTAGCTAACACTAAATGTTTTTCAAGACCATTGGAGTTGGTTGCATCGGTGCAGATGAAAACAGACCATGTCATTCATTACACTGATTACAGATATGACTGCAAATACAATATATATATGTGGTTCACTCATCCAATGGAACTGCAACTATCTGGCATTTAGTATGATAAGTATAACTAAAAAAAGTTGTCAGTGGAGGGCAATGGAAACTGTTTTGCCCGCCAAGTGGGCGTTCCCATATGCTGTGACGACACGTGAAAACTATAAATAGAAAAAGTCTAAATTATGGCTCTATGGATGCATAAACATTTTTGTTTTCCTCTTGATTATTGCTTGAAATATAAGAAGCACAGATTCTCAACATGACTTTCAATTGCAATTGAGGGGTTATTGTATATTAGTCACATGCTTATGTACTAGGTGTACAAGTGCAGAGTTTGTTATATATTAAGATCATTTTAGGTCAGAGCCCTTGGATGAGATCCTGTATGTGACTCAATGCATTGTATTAACTAAGTGGTGGCTATTGAGGAGTTCAAAGAAAAGAAGCATAACCATTAAATGCCTCTGAACATTTTCAATTAGAAATGAAAGGAGAGAAAGGCAGTGTTCATATGACACCAATTTTATTTAAATCCTATAAATAACAACATTAGGGGATTAATCTTATCCCTTCCCCTTAGTCTGATTCTTCCTCTTTTGTGGGGTGTTCATTTTCTCGCTCGCTGACTCATCAACTTCTGCGCTGTCATTATCTTTTTCTCAGTTTGGAAGTCTCTCACCGAAGCACTAAAGAAAAGCATAAGGAAATGGGCCGGGGGCCCCTGTGAAACACTAGCCAATCAATCAGCTGGGTTTGCCCTTCTGGAGCAACAAGCTCCCATCACATCCAGTCATCACTCATGTCCTGCCACTGGTTGTCCTCTCGCCAGTTTTCACACCATTTCTCTCACTCCACACAGCCAACGTACTGAGTTATTATGCTTTCCACAAACTTGATTCACGTCATTGTTTGCACCTTCTCACTTCCTTGCCTGTGAGTTATGATACCCTTCCCCCATTTTCCATCTCAAATAGTTGGGAGACTTAGCTCCAAATGTCTGGCATCAGCAAGCTAGGATGACCTGGAAATAAAATCAATAGTTTTTAAGGCTTTGATTGTTATTCCCATCCAGTAAAACTCTGGCAATAATATGTATAATAGTAAAAAAAAACATACCTGTACCATTAAAACATCTGAGGATGGAGAGGTAGTAATTGGGTAAGCAAGAGAGCCTGTTCTCAATATAACAGGGCCAGGGAGATAAAAGAAATCTGTGCACCTCTGTACACTCTTATAAAATAAGGCAATATGGTTCTATGTTTTTCCTCTGTATGCAAACCTTTGTTCATCTTATGCTAGAAGAACACATTTTGATACACCTGTTAATGGTTCTACCTAGAACACTGATGGCTTCCAGCAATAACACTTTAATCCTCTAAAGGTTTTTCATAGAACCATCCGAAACACCTTTAAAATGTAAATATTTAAAACAATACATTTAATACAGCACACCTTTTTTGAGGGCCTACGTATTCCTCAACAAATTCAAAATACCATGTGATAGACATTTAAAACCTGTGTATCTACCCAATTGGGATGAGTTGTATAAACATTTAGAATTATAAACATTGTTAGTATATATTATATACACTGAAAAAAGATAAAAACAATGTGTAAATTGTTGGTTCCATGTTTGAAGAGCTAAACTAAGAGATCACAAAAAGTATCCATGTACACAAAAAGCTAATTTCTCTCGAATGTTGGGCGATTTGTTAATCCTGTTAATCATCCTGGTTAGTTAGAATATCTCCTATGCAAAAACAATCCATCCATCTGACATGTGGCATATCAAGTCTATTTAACGTCATAGTCAATGGACCGCTCTAAAATGTATAGTTTTGTGTAGTTTTGTGACACAACACAACGCCAGATGTGTAGTTTTTTTGAGGGAGCGTGCAATTCGCAAATCCATCTTGGATTTACAAGTGTCCTTTACCTCAGTTTCTTTTATAATACCAGATGAATTGGTTGATGAATTAAATCGAGAAATGATTAAGTAAACATGGAATGAAAAATATGGCATTAACACTTCCCAGCAGAGATATCGGAAGGGCTCTTCATATGTGGAGCCCGTAAAATAATGATGAAACACAGGACACGTTGATTTGGGGTTCTTCTCTTTTTTTGTAAATTATTTTGCTTTGAAAGTGTTCGCAACTAGCCTACATCAATCAGAATCACTAAAATTGCAGTTTGTTAAAACAAATAAAATGACATCACGAACTTAGCTACATCTTTAGAACACAAATATGCACTCTAAACCTGATTATGTAGCTAACTACTCTTTTAACCATGAGGCGAAACAGGCAATTAAGACCTTCTGGCTACCAGGTGCATACTTCATGCTTCCTTTGTCGAGCGCAAGAACGAAAAGAAAGTACTAGACTAACGGTACATTCACACTGCGAAATTTTGGAAAGCCAACGCTAGCATCGCCCAGAGTGCTTCGCGTGTAGCATACTGTACTTGTGTGCGTGTCTGTGGGCGACCTAGCGTCATAACAGCAGGTAAGCTGTGTATTACGGTTTGAGAGTAGCAAATTCAAAAAATAAAACTAAATACAAGAGTAGCAAATTTCTACGAAGGAACGACAGCTTATTACAACGGTTAAAATTGGAATAGAAACCTATTTTAATACATTTTAAAATTGTATATAGCTCTACTTAATTCATATGCCTCATTGATGTAATTCTTACAACCTGCAATTTTAGCTAGCAAACCAGCTTGTTAGATTTAGGTAGCAACCAGTCACCCTAAAGTAGCTAGCACTATCTAATATTGACACCAGAAGCACTGTCAATATTAGATAGAGGTAGCTGTCTCCACGCTGCATTTTTTTGTTTGTGTCTCTAGGAAAATAGCATGCAATCGTACAGCTCAGGGAATCCCATCACTGCTACTAAAGGTTTTTCAAATTTTTTCATCCATCTTTTTAAAAAGGACAATGGAACTTTATTATTGTGGAACTAAAGTTCTGTTCTTTTAATTGTACGGAGATCATTTTATAACCCCCTATGCAAAATCCCGTGATCGGTCAGTCACCAGCGATAGGAGCGGGTGATTTGCATAAAGTTGGAAAATCTGAACTTTTCTTCACGTCTCACGGATCCCAGTGTTGCCTGTAAAGGGAGTAATTTGGCATCCACCAGTAAGTGGTCATTTCGGGTACAGACAATGTTAACTGAGAGTGGAAGGAATATTCCTTATCTGTTGGGGGTATCAGTTATTAGTGTTCTTGATATACATATTCAAGAACACTTATGAATTAAATGTCACCGCATGGCAAGTGGAAAATCTATTCTTATATTCCACCACAAATTAACAAAACAAAACCTTTTTTTTGAAAAAGGTAAGATTATTAGTGTTTTTTTCTGTAGATATTCAACAGTGGTTTGGATCTTTCCAACTATGATGAGATAGAAATTATATGTTTTTTTATAAAATATTTCTGAGCCCTATTGGCAATTGTAAAACAATTATGTCTATTGTCATTAATTAAACACTATGTAAATAATAATTTTTACTTGAAAGTTATCACTCCAATGACAGTGTATATACAATTAGGTCAAGTGAATTACTGTACCCCTCTCCACCAACACAATTGTGACACAAAGAAAATCCTAAACACTGTTGAAAAAAGTTGATCAGAAGACATGCATTTAGAGAACAGTACAAAATTATTACTACATACAGCAGCTGTTTGTGACAATTAATCTGAAGTTGCTCCTTCACTAGATAATAGGCTCTTTTAAATGTATTTACTTAGAGCAAGATGTTTAGTTTTTCAATGTTCAAAACATGCTAGCACTGCAAATCAATATCACCACCTACGGATTGTTAGGGTGTTTCAATTGTGTGTTAAGGTTGGCACATTTTTACATGGCATGTCTCTTTAAAGGTGTAGTGAAGTGATAAAATGATAAAAACAGGTGTGCAGGGAATATTATGGAGAGCCATGTCAAAAAGGTGAGGTAGATTTTTTTGCGAATTGCCTGTCTCTTTTATTCTTTTTGCTTGCTCTTTTGCACAATAAATCACATGTATTACGATTATTGTTAGTGTACTTTTTAACCCTTCAAGTGCATAAGGTGGCTGTCGGCTTTTCACACCATGTCTTAACAAATACAGACAGTGGCATAAGCCATGTATATTGTTCAGTGACTTGTGGTAAGGTCTAAGTCAGGGATTGCAATGAGAACAAACACTGATAAACTAAAATCTGATAGTCTACTTACTAGTCAGGTTGAACTCCCTTTCAGATCTATTTCTATACACGTTTTAAAGGGAACTGTACTGTTGTTGTCTCATACACATATCGGTTGAGACTGCCCTGTACAATTCCTTATGCAAAGAAATATTTTACTACATCAATTTCAGCATGTTTCCGTTACACATATCACCAGTTTCATCTGCATGACTTGCTAAGTACTAAAAGCAATTGAGTGTGCGAGTAGCGGATGATTGCATAAGCAAAACATTTTTTTCAAAATTTTGTCAGTGGAGCCTATTTCCCACAGGTATGCAATGCATCATGTGGCCCTTTACAAAGCAACTTATTAAGCAAAATAGTAGCGTGTCTCATTGACAATCCAAAAACTTCAACTTTGAATCCAGTAAACAAATATAGCCTACAAAATCAGGGAGTAGATGAACCAACTTTTGCAGAAGATAGCTAAAAAATGATTTGTAAACATACTTTATTTGAAGACAGAATCCATTCAACTATCCTTCTGAATGAATTTGGATCGCTGTTGGCAGATAATTCAAGTCAGCGTAGCCAGCCCTGGTCCACACCCTGCGTGAAGTTGGCCCCCACCAGCGCAAAACTTTGGCAAAATAGGCTTAATCATTTGTGCTACGTTTGTGCTGGTTTGTGCTGTTAAAATTGTTGTTTTGCGTTGGGTGGGGGGCCAACTTTACGCAGGTTTGACAACACTGTGTCAGTTGTTGAGAACAGCAGGCAGGGAAAGCAGAACAACCTGCTAGCTTCAGCACAACCACACAGCCATTCGGTTCTTCAATACTATTCATTTTGGAAACTTCTGGTAATCTTCTCCCCCTTACATTGCTGTAAATCTGTAAGATCAGGTGTTGGTCTACCCTTTGACAGAATGTTTTTTTTCTTCAAAAGATAAAATGGAAAATAGTTCTAGATGTGACAATGAATTTGGCACTTCCATAGCATAGGTAGCTAGGCCAGTTAGCTTTGCTAGATGTTCTCGCGGGACTGGAGAGCCAGTGGGTAAAATATTTTGATTGGTAGGAAGTGGCATAACTACGCCCCAAAAGCACAGAGGCTTTGTGCTTTTCCACACACATTTGTAAGAATATGTGAACGTACTACGCATGCACCAACCGTCAAAATGAGTTTGAATTTGGCTATCTCCTTTAAAACTATGATGTATGTTGTGTAGATAAGTGAAAAACAATCATAATTTAAATATGTGAAACTCTGGAGGCACTGACAGGATGAAATGTAAAAATGTTTGAAATAAAAATTGAATTTATGATGCCAGTATTGAAGAGAATTTAGTTTTATAGTTTATATAGTTTTAATGTATATACATTCTGTAATATAAATTAAACAAATGTGATAGCTTTTCCCAAAAGGGTAATACCTGTGAATAAGCTCATTATTTACACTGAATCTCATAGGTTCATTGACAGACTATGTATTTAACCATTGGCTACTCTAAATGATGATACAACTGTCTGTCAATGTGTCAGTTATCCTCTGTTAGTTTCCACACAAATCAATACCTACATCATTATTAGCACTCTGGCTTTTAAGTACTAGATTGTTGAAGAATATACTTTAGAGCAGTGGTTCCCAACAGAGGCGTCGCTAGGATCACAAAACATTCGGGGCTTAGCCCACCCACCTGCCCCGCCCAGGACAGAAAGTACAGGGTTTTGAGTGTACATGCGGAAAATTTCTATGTACACGCTAGTGGCCTGCACGTCTACATTGTCATAATGTGCGATCGGAATTATAGATGAATAGATGAGGGGCATTTTTTTTTGGGTCAATTTGAGATCCGGGGCTATTCATAAAAGATCCGGGGCTACAGCCCCGGACGCCCAGGCCTAACAACGACACTGGTTCCCAACCTTGGAGGTGCAATGATCATCCTTGATTTGAGTAGTAAAAAAAGTGCTACATTGTTTTCCTGTATATTTTACTGATTTCTAATTACACATGAATCTCCAATAATTTAGGGTTTTGGGGGGAAAACGATTAGGAACCCCTGCAGTAGAATAAATAGATTGTTCTAACAGGTTAGCGTTATTCATTATACATTTAGTTTTAGAGATATATCTGCCTCCCTTTTGTAACGTGTTACCTCAATAATTTAGGTTAGTGCTTTGTCTATACAACCCTAACTATAATGCTTAACTGATAATTTCTGTAGCAGGAATGCCATTTCTCTTTCTAGGGGTGATAAGTATATTTTTGTCCTAATCTATTGTTGTCAAGCACAAGATTTTGGTAGGTTGTTCCGTCCAAGTGCTTGCACTGCTGAGTGGTCATAAATTGTTATTAGGTCCGTTTTGACAGATCAACCAGGGTTTAAGGGCAGGGCAATTTGTGTTTTGGTAATTGTTTATGAATTACATGTTTCTCCTCTGTTAACCAGTCATCAATTTGCATTAGTACAAAACCCCATATTTTTCAGCAGCCTCAAGCAGTGGTATTGTGTCACCCAATTTTAAGGCTGCTGCTGAAATTAAGACCGTTCTTCTGAATTGTTCTGCATAGTTAGAAAGGAACAAGAGAGGAATGCTCCACAGCACTTTCTGACTTAAGTATCTTACCTACTCTTCCTCATTATTTGAATTTAAAAAATGTATCACCTTTTTCCCTTTTAATAGCTTTGCCAACTACAGTATGTCTGTTTTCTATCCCTGTTCACTCACCTCCACATAGTTTTTACAGATGCTGTCCAGTCTCAACCATTCTAATCTTGTGTGCCCCGGTCATACAACAACTTTGGAATTCCTGGTCTCCGTCAGTGTTTGGACTTGTCGAACTACTGTCAGCAAGACAGTAGCAGTTTCATCTTGATTGATGCTTCCCTTCAGGAACTGACTATTTCATTCTAATTGAGACATGGATTTCCCCAGAAAATACTGCCACTCCAGCTGCTCTGTCTTCATCTCACTATTTTCCCTTAGTCCAAGATAAATAATAATGACATCATCGTGGTTGCACAGAGCTACAAATTTCTCCAGGTTGAAGTTTCTTGTTGTGCACCAGTTTTTGTATGTCATGGGTTCATTTTGATTTACCTGTTTCACCACCTTCCTTTTTTGATCTAATCCTTTCCTAAGTCCCATTACAATCACAATGCAGACAGTGCACTTGACATTGTCTTTACTGGATTATGTTTGTCTTACTGAAAATCAACTCCAGGTTTCTGATCTGAGGCAGCTCCTGGTTGTAAATATAACAAATAGCTACCAGCTTTTGGGAGTTGCAAAAGCAGCCAGATCTGCCAATCTGCCACACCACCCCTTCCCTCCACAACACACCAGACTCCCACTATTGTGCTGTGTCCAATGACAACAAGAGGGAAACGAGAGATGAGTGAACAAGAGAACAAGTGTCTCACCAGGAAGGTCCTGAAGGGTTTGAGGACCTAAAAAACAAGACTAATTTGAAGGTCGTTTAAAGAGCGTCAGGCTGTGCTGCTCGGGATGAGGGCTGAAGGAGCGCAGGGGGAGAAGCTGGGACCATGCAGTGCTGAGACACACGTTTAGGAGCTCTCTCCCCGGTGCTTCATCAATCTTCCCCGTCCACAGAGAGTCTCCTCTGACCCAAATAGCAGCCAGTGGCAGGGGGGTGCCTTTTCTCCATTATTGATACCACTGCATCGCACTAACCCTACTTGCCATGAACAAACACACCACAGACGCCACATACTGTAGGTCAGAACACAACAGATCTCCTTTAGCTTCTCTCAGTCACAACGTAGTTCACTCCCTCAGATACTACTATTTACAAAGCTGTTGATTGTTCTGAAGAATCTGAGGAAAAATTGAATTGCTCAATTGAGTTGAACAACAAGACGTTTTTAAAAGTAGTTTATTCGAGGTCAAAATAACAGGAACTGGTGCAGGTCCCATATTCTGGTGGTCTATACACATGTACAGAACACCATAAACTGGAATTCAATTCCTGTCTCAGTCAGAGTGGTAAAACGAGCAGAGTAAAAGTACTGCCTATCTGGCGAGGGAAGTTCCTAATTCCAGTGGCTCTCAAAAGTATTCACCCCCTTGGGCAGTTCATTAAATCAAAGTGTATTTAATTAGGTGTTTTTTTCCACTGATCATCGCAAAAAGTCCATAATGTCCAAGTGAAAAATATAAAGTGCAATTATTTTATAAATTAATTACTAATATAGAACAAAAAATAATTGTTTGTACACCGCTTTTGTTATGACATACCTGAATGAGCTCTGGCGGAAATAATTGTCTCTAGAGTCACAAGTCCACCTGTGTGCAAGCAGGGTGTTTCACATGATTTCAGATTGAATACACCTGTCTCTGGGAGCTCCCAGCATTGATAACTGATGAAAAATATCTATTGAGTTACATTTTTTAGTCCAGGACTAGACTTATTCTGTGTCCCAGAAATCAGCACTCAGTGATTTAAATAAAATGTATAACCTTTCCTAGATCAATGCATTCTATCTCTGAAGTCTATGAAGAGTTTTAGGGATTTGAAGATGTATTTTTTGCTGTCACATGCACTTTGAAGTATGTGACTTTATATAGACAGGTGTGTCTTTCTAAATAATTTCCAATCAACTGAATCTGCCACCGGTGGAATCCAGCCAAGTTCTACATTTTTCTCAAGGATGATTAAATGGTACAAGATGTATCTGAGGTAAGTTGTGAATGTAATGGCATAGGGTCTGAATACCTCAATAACTGTATTTAAGTTTTTCATTTTAAAAAAATTGGTACAAATTTCCTAACATGTTTTTCGCTTTTTCGCATATTAGGTATAAGCGAAAATTATTAGGCAAGTATAAATGTCTTCTATGACACAACAATGTGAAGAAAGTGAAGGAGTCCAAATACTTTCTAAAGGCACTGTACATTTTATCAAAGAGCAGTGATTGTGTACAGAATTTGTACTGTTGTAAAAGAACACTTCTCAAAAAACCCTGCATCTAACTGGAATCCTTGCATTTTTGGTGCTTTGAGGAATATGTACTCTTACGCGTTTCTCTCAACTGATTTTAGTGGTGCACCTACAGCAGGACCTACAGGTGCTGGTCATATAATTAGAATATCATCAAAAAGTTGATTTATTTCAGTAATTCCATTCAAAAAGTGAAACTTGGATATTATATTCATTCATTACACACAGACTGATATATTTCAAATGTTTATTTCATTTAATTGTGATGATTAAAACTGACAACTAATGAAAATCCCAAATTCAGTATCTCCGAAAATT
>JACXGI010021082.1:0-10538 GCA_016801175.1 Esox masquinongy | reverse complement strand
CCCATCACTGAGTCACTAAACCCCAATGCCCCATCACTGAGTCACTAAACCCCAATGCCCCATCACTGTTATTTTCCACTGTCAATGCTGCATCGTTCATGCTGGCTGAAACCAAAGTGGTACAGAGGAATTCTCCAGCAGGTCCTGCTGCTCTCCTTAACGCCTCCTGATCTGAAGGGTCTGGACGGCTTGTGGAGGCGTAGCTTCCGCCATAACGCAAACAACTCACCGACCAGTAGACAGGGAAGGGTTAGGTGGGCCTGCTAGGTAATTGACACGGACAGTATGGGCCAGGTCAAATGCGGGCCATATCCAGCTGCTCTTACCATGGCATTGCCACACTTGGTTCCCGCCATGACGAGGCCGGGGTCGGGCATGTCGTCCCCCAGGTATACGTGGGTTCCCCGACACAGGATGCGCCCCCCCTCCTGGAGGGGTATGTTGGTTTCTATTGAGACAGCGTTTGTGCCTATCACTGGCCGGTTGGCCCCTCCTTGACACTGGATTTTGCCACATTTTGCATCACTGTAAACAACAACAAACAAACATACAACACTCCATTAATCAATATATTAGAACAATGTTTGATGTGTTATTCCGGAACGCATTCAGCTGTATGAACGGCTATTCCCACTAGGGGAGATGGTATTGTGACTGTAGCCTCACTGTTCAAATAACTTGACTTCTATCCAACTTGACTACAGAGATTGCTAGAGACATTTTGCTGTGTGTCTGTCAGGAACCTTGTGAAACCATTGTATAACTCAAACCCATTTAGAGTGGAATTCCAGTTCAGCCGAGCGCAGACAGACAGACAGACAGACAGAGGCTGTAGCCAAGTTCAGGCCTTTGGCTCAATCTAACAGGGTTTCTGTGAATAAATGCGCGTCCAATTCCCTGCAATTACTGCAATTAGGGTCTGATGTATGAGTGATTTAATGCCTCTTCTGCCATCCAAAGACAATTAAAGAAAATCTTTAAAAAAGAACAAAAATCAGATTTTTGCGTGCATGTAAAATACTTCCAACATTTTGCAAATCTTCTCAGGAGACAAACCCTTTCTCTCCTCTCCGTGTGCTCACGTGTTGTTCTTTGGTCACACTCCTGCTATGAAAGAGGTCTGTCAGGACAACGTGTTCCCTACCCAGCCTGCTCCTGTGTCATGGTCTTATTTGACAATGCTTGACCCCTCACAAACATTTCATACTCAGGTTTATACCGCAAAGCAAAATCTGTGTTTTCTACAGTATTCACTCTAGTCTATTCACCAGTGCATTTGTATTATATATTATAGACAGTACATAAAAAACTATACATCGTTCTGGTTAAAAGTGTCCGCTAAATAGCTAAAATGTGATGTATTTGGAGCGATGTTGGCCTCTCCAGCCCTGTGTGATGGCTCCGACTTGGCAGGCGGGGTTTCACCCAGGCATTAGGAGATCATCCCCCGCTCCCACCCCAGGACTGGTGTCCAGCCGCTACGGGACAGACAAATGGAGGCTCAGCCTGCTCTACTATCCCCTGTTTAACCAGGGACCTTGGCAAAAAAAATCCCCAAATATTGATCACAAACAGAGTGCCAACGACAGCAGATAATCCTATGTTTGCCTTAATGTGGACTGGTCCCTTGGCTAATATGGCACTTCTAAACACAACGTCGCTCAGTGACCAATCTCTGTTCAGCTGATTTCATTGCAGATGGAAATATTGATTTCCTGTACTTGACAGAGACTTGGCAACAACCAATTGATTACATGCTACTAAAAAGGGCCCCACCTTTTGGCTTTCAGAACATTTCCCAGCCTCCCAATGCTGGCCACTGAGGAGGAGGGAGAGCAATTATCTCGTCGCTTAGAACTAAAAATTAAACTAATTCAAATCGAACATTTGAGTGTTTCTTTTGAAAACGTACATTCTACTCGTGTGTGATTTTAACATATACACACACTAATGAATTCCTCAGCAAACACGCAGACAACTTTTTGCCTGTACTGTTTTGTTCAGAGTCAAGATGTGGATGTTCCCAAATCATAAATATGGGCACTTTTTGGGTCTAGCCTGCTCTTCTGCAGTGGGGGTCAATGACCTGACCCCAGTTGATTTGGGTTGACCCAAATCTGACCACAAGGCCCTTCTCATGACTGCCTCCATCCCAGTGCCAGCACATTGATTCCGGAATATAAAATCTATCATCTCCAGACCATTTGCTGAAACACTGTCTGATGTGCAGTTACTCCCTAAATCTTCAACCTCACCTGAAATGTAAGTGATAATGGTATAGCACTGCCCCGTTAAAAACCCAAGAGATCGATTTTAAACCCTCCGCACCACGAGTTGACAGTGACCTACGTTCCGTGAAGGCTGACGTTTTGTAAACTCGAGAGAAAACAGACGGTGCATGCCCAGGTCCTCTCATATCATCAGACGGCACACAGAGGGGAAATGAACACCACACGCAAGACACTGTGCTGATCCCATTACAAATGGTTGTAAAGAAATGAGTTCAATTGCCAAATAATTCCTCCTTTACCCCCTCCGTTGTGCAGTGTACAGATTTCATGAACTGTTCCAATTTAAAACCATGGGTTTCAACTATATTCTTTAACCTACCCGTTGTTTAGAACCCTGCTCTTCTGCTTCATACTGAGTCTACCAGCTGCAGGTTCACCACAGTCCACCCAAATATCTGTCACTGAAGTATCCAGAAATATGATGTCAACTACCTGCCCTTTGGAACCTATTCCCACAGCACTCATAAAATCCCACTTCCCATTTCTTACGTCGCCTATAATCATAATCACAAATTACTTTTATTTCAGGTACTAATTCCCTGAAAAGTGCTTCTATTGCTCCAACCTTGAAAAACTCTGAACTAGACCCTGACCCCCTTAGCAACTAAATTCCAATTTCCAAACTGCCATTTCTATCAAAGGCGTTTCAGAGTGTGGTCTCAATTCACCACCCAACTAGCTCTTAGTGAAACACTCTCCCTGACCTTTTCCAGTCTGGCTTCCGTGAACCTGGTAGCGCAGAGACAGCCCTGGTAAAAAAAACGCGATTTGTTGACACTAACATCCTTTACTTCTGGACATAAATGTCACCTTTGACACAGTGAATCATCAGATACTTATCAACAAACTCTAGAGCCTGAATTCTCTGAAACATCACTCTGATGCTACCATTACTATCGTACTGACAGACAGGAATTTGTGGCAAATGTGTACCCAAACCTTACAGAGTCATGAAAAGGGTCCCTCAGGGGTCAATTCTGGGGCCGCCACTGTTTTCTTTGCGTTTTTCTCTTCTACATGCTTTTCTATATTACCATTATTTAATTGGTGCAGATGTTAATGTGCCAATGCTATTGTTAGCTCAAAGTGAGTGGACTCCCCTCAATAATAATTAGCTTGCTAACATAACACTGGGTCTAAAATAAATTGGGGAACATCAAATTCATGCCTCCACCTGTTTGGTTCTGTGTTTCCCTTTTTGGAGGATCTGTACTGCGTACCTTGCTCATTGCCTATGGGGATTGCTATTAATGATATTATGGTATTGATATTGTTATTAGTGGCATTGTATACACGATCATGTGATTGCAGTGAGTTTCCCTAGAGTTTCCCCAGAGGAGCAAAACCTAATGCCAAGACTAGTAAAAGTATTGTTGTGCATTGTTCTCCAATAAATAGTTAAACTAATATGTGGCATTTTCAGTTTGACAATCTCAGTGACAGTTCATTTGTATTGGTATGTCTTGTTATCTGTTCCTTTATCTGTTCCTTTACTTACGGAGCTTCACACTTAGCAAAGGATCCCTTGGAATCCTTTCCACAGTTCCCATAGGGATCTCCTGCAGAATTGACTCTTTCAAAACAGATCCCCGGGGCAGGCTTAGCTCCTGTAAGACACATGTGGATAATGAAATATAATATCAGACCACAATGATGACACATAACATCAGACCACATTAATGACACATAACATTACACTGATGACATATAACATCAGACCACACTAATAACATGTAACATCAGACCACACTAATGACACATATATCATCAGACCACATTAATGACACATAACATTACATTGATGACATATAACATCAGACCACACTAATAACATGTAACATCAGACCACACTATTGACACATAACATCAGACCACACTAATGACACATAACACCACAGTTATGATATATAACTTCGAACCACACTAATGACATAAAATTAGACTGATAACATCACATTAATGACACAACACAGAATCATACCAATGACACATTACATCACAGTAATTAAACATAACATCACACTGTGCTAATGACACTTAACAACAGGCTTCACTCCTTGGCTCCTTGATCTTTATTTGTTTTACCACAATCACCACAATTCCTCACCTCCTCCCTCCTCACCTCCTCCCTCCTCACCTCCCCCTCCTCTACCCTCCTCTTACCCTGGCCCCAGAGAGTGATGCACTGCTGCTCGTGAGTCTGGCAG
Organism: Esox masquinongy; assembly: GCA_016801175.1. Lineage (NCBI taxonomy): Eukaryota > Metazoa > Chordata > Actinopteri > Esociformes > Esocidae > Esox > Esox masquinongy. The sequence continues at coordinate 6,040 of JACXGI010021082.1, read as the reverse complement.
ATCCCGTTGTAGCAGTGACCGTCCACGTTGTGACAGGCGTGCCCATCGTGCAGGTACACATTGCCGGGGCAGTGAGGGCTGGCACCGGTGCAGAACTCTGGCAGGTCGCACGAGTTGCTGGAATCCCGGCACGGGGTGCCCGCCGGCTTCAGCTACAGACAGACGGAAAGGTAGGTACACAGACATACAGACATACAGCCAGGCAGGTGAGGCCTTGAGAGGCATGGAGGTCTGAAGTCTGAGAAGAGCAGAAGAGCACAACCTGTTGAGCTTAGCTACTACGTAGCAATACATCAGAGATACAAGTCAACAAGGCATGGCCTGACCACCTTTGGAAACCCCTACATCTTTAGGGCTAAACTTACGAGTCAATAACAGCCTGTGGTTTGTCAGTCTCATACACAAAATCGTGATTAGAGTGCGGAGTGGGTATTCAAAGCGCAGAGCTGAAATCCGTTTGGATCTGAAGCCCAGATGCAATGGTTTAAAACCCTCTCTGTGCTACATCTTACCTGGCACTCATGGCAGCACTGTCCGTGGGCACACACCGCCTCTCCCTTCAGGGAGCAGGTTGTGGCGTTACAGCAAGGGTTCAGACACTCCTGGTGAGGGGAGACGTGGGAGCAGAGGAATGGGAGGTGAAGGGTGGGGAGAGGAGGTGGGAGGAGGGGGATCGGAGGAGAGGAGAGCATAGGGGGAAGGGGAGGAGGAAGGCAAGGAGGTAGAAGTGAGTGCGGGGATTGACATGACATAGAGAAGGTGGGTGGGGTTATTCTGTAACTTAGAAGCTAAACAAACAGATTGTATTTCAACTGAGACCACATGCACAGCTGTAATGTTACTAGAGGAAGAGCCCCACTGGGCCACGTTACATCCCCCTGACTGGCAGAGGCCACAGGGCCAGGATGAGGTACTTCCTAGCCTCAACATCTCCTTCCACAGGGAACATGATCCCTGGTCCCCGTTGATGAAAACAATCCTTCCTCACCATGTAGCACATCCTCTGTCACTGTGGAGGATGTCTGGTTTACATTAGGGATTATTTTAACAGCAGATCTGGAACCCTGCACTGTACCAGTCAGCAGATCTGGAACCCTGCACTGTACCAGTCAGCAGATCTGGAACCCTGCACTGTACCAGTCAGCAGATCTGAAACCCTGCACTGTACCATTCAGCAGATCTGGAACCCTGCACTGTACCAATCAGCAGATCTGGAACCCTGCACTGTACCAATCAGCAGATCTGGAACCCTGCACTGTACCAATCAGCAGATCTGGAACCTGTAGGGAAGCTGAGGGAGCTGAAATGTGCTGAGGGGATATGAGGGCTTAGTTGAGCTGAAAGGAGCTGAGGGGAGTTAAGGGCTTAGTGGAGCTGAGGGGAGCAGAGAGACACTAAGGGGAGCAGAGGGGACCAATGAGGAGTTGAAAGGAGCTGAGTGGTTGAGGGGAGCTGAGAGGAACCAAGAATTGTGGACATCTGAGGGGAGCTGAGAGCTGAGGACAGCTAAAAGCTGAGATGAGCTGAGCGGAACTGAAAGCTTTGAATAGCTAAGAGGACTAGAAAGCTACAGGAAAGCTGAGGGTTGAGTGGAGCTGAGGGGAGCTGAGGGTGAAGGGAGCTGAGGGTTGAATGGAGCTGGGTGGAGCTGAAGGTTAAGTGGAGCTGAGGGTTGAGTGGAGCTGGGGTGAGCAGGATCAAAACCCAGTTCAGATCTCTATGTGAATGTGCATTACATATTTCCTTGTTTCATGCGATAGAAAAGGTTCAACATGGAACCCAAAAGGGTTCGACTGAGAACAAATGGATTCTACCTGGAAGACACAAAGGGTTACTCAAAGTCCATCCCCCATGATATGTTAATGTGATAGGGATTTTCATGTACTTCCCCAAAGGCAGATACACTTTCTGATGCCATTTTAAAGTTTCGGCATTCAGTTAAAAAGAACATACAAAATGATCCCACCAATGGGAAGCTCATATTTCTGCCATATGGGTTTGCATTTTGTCTGCGCGCCTTAACGCAGAAACCTGAACGTCCCAACACTAAATGCATGGCTCAGAATATACAGAGCACTGAATATGAGATGGGCCATCACTGTGGCGCTCAGTTGGTAAAGCATGGTTCGTGCAACGCCCAGTCTATGGGTTCAATTCCCGCGGGTGGAAAGTAGGAAAAAATATGTACTGTAATGTATGCACTCACCACTGTAAATCGCTCTGGATAGGAGCATCTGGTGAACAACTTAAACAGAATGTTCATCTGTGAATAGTATTGATATTGGGATAATATGTGCTTCTCAATTCTGTTTTTATCATCTAGACTCGGCCAATACATTCTCGTCTGCATAATGATAGAACCTATAAGTTCTCGTCAGAAACTGACTGACAGTTTACATGTTTGCAGTCGTGACATATTATGCGCACGGTGAAGCCAACACATTTCAATAATTCAGTCAGTGACAGCAAGTGCTGTCAGCTGTGTTTTCCTTCCTACGTTTTTGTTAATGCTTGGCTATTCTGCCTCACATTCTTATGCTCTTCTATTCTCCCCATTTAAATACCTCAGTGAGCGTTGACTGACTGTATTCAGTCCTTCGGTATCCTTCAGATTTTTTTTCTCCGGAGACTCAAGAGGAAAAGATTGTGCTAGTAGGGATTTCTAAGCTGTTGCACAGATGGAACTCTGTTTACATTTCTTCAGAGATTTTTTTTGTAACGTTTTGTTTATTTACTTACGGCACAGCTAAGGAAAATCTGTTATTGTTTCTGTCAATTCTCACACTTTTTGAGTCTGAGACTTTAGATCATGTGCTTAGGAACTAGGAACCATTACACTCGTATGTTGAGCCCTCGTGACATTTACAGAAAATAAATAATTCATAACAATAAAATGGGTTTTCTGAATCTGCACCAAAAACTGTTAAATGGGGCATAAAAGAACACCTGCCTCCGATTCCAACTGCATCTATCCATCATCCAACCATAATCTCAGTCCCAAAGCACCCCTCCATCATCCCTCTGTAATCTCAGTCCCAAAACATCCCTCCATCATCCCTCCATAATCTCAGTCCCAAAGCATCCCTCCATCATCCCTCCATAATCTCAGTCCCAAAGCATCCCTCCATAATCTCAGTCCCAAAGCATCCCTCCATAATCTCAGTCCCAAAGCATCCCTCTATAATCTCAGTCCCAAAGCATCCCTCCATAATCTCAGTCCCAAAGCATCCCTCCATAATCTCAGTCTCAAAGCATCCCTCCATAATCTCAGTCTCAAAGCATCCCTCCATCGTCCCCCCATAATCTCAGTCCCCCCACAATCCTTGCATCAACCCTAATCACTGTCCACTTCCTACCTCCACTTCTCTGTATTCTTCCAACATCCCTCTAGCATCCTAAGTCCCAGTGCATCCCTCCATTGTTCCTAATCATCCCAGTCCCAAAGCACCCCCCCACCATCCTTGCATCATCCCTCATCACTGTCGGACCACTTCCTACCTCCAGTTCTCCGCAGTCACACTCCTCTCCTTCCTCCACGTATCCATTGCCACACTTCTGTCCCCCGTAGAGTACCTTGACCTCAGGCATGTTGAAGAGACACATGCCCACCCCCTTCTCCAGGCTGGCCACTAGATCCTTCTTACTACAAGAGCTAAACACGGTAGGGAACGGGTACCTGGGGAGAAACAGAGGAGTAGAAGGTCAACAATATTATATATTTTGGTCCATACAGTACATAGAAAATATCCAACAAAAATGTTTTCATCTGTTTATTCTCAACACTCAGTCACTTTGGATAGGGAGAAGGGAGAGAAAGAGAGAGATTAATTGAGATAGAGAAAGAGAGGAAGAAATTAGAGTTAAAGTAGGCATACAAGTTCATTAATCTCTGTCAGATTGTAATCAGTTCTAATGAGCACTAATTACAAAATCAATTAATGAATCAATTAACCACCAGAGCTGAACTGCCTCACTAATGAGTTACATAACTGTCTGAACAACATACTTCTTGGGACAGCCAATGCAGGGAGACAAGGGGGAGACAGAGAGCAGAAAGAGAGAGGAGGGTGAATGAGAGACAAAGCGGATAGAAAAGAAGTGAAAGAGAGATTGGAATGGACAGAGAAAGAAAGACAGGAGAGATAAGGGGAATACTCACTAGACAAAGCTCATACAAATATAAGTTCTTCCTCTGCAAGGGTTATGCAACCCATATATTCAGGGAAAAAGTGGAGGATGGGAAGAGGATGTGATGTGTTTTTAATGTTGTTTTTGGAGCAGGACAGGGATGGACAGGGAGGGTGGTCTGATGCTCTGCTCACAGACCTGGGCCTTATCCGATACACTCACATGCCCTGAAAAAACCTCATCGGTGACTCCACAATGGTTCCTGGAGCTCTGCTCTGATGGGACATTAAACTGCTAGATACTGTAGCCCTGACAGAGTGTGTTTGTGTTCCGTTTTCATGCCAAACGTCCAGGCTATGTCAAGGCATAGATTTGTGACACCCTTTCACCTCAGTCTTGGCACTCATCTCAATCACCCCTTCACCTCGCTCTCACCCCTCACCTCACCCTCACCCCTCTCAAATCATTCTCATCCATCACCTCCATCACCCCTCACATCGCTCTCCTAGTTTCCCGTTTCGTCTGTGTTGGTGATCAGAGGCTACTGACAGAGGCTGTCCGGTGTAAGGGCAGATGACAGGACCTGGTTCTAACACAACAGCACCTATGGGATGCTTCACAAATGAAACCCTTTTCAGTGCACTGCATTTGACCAGGGCTCCATACGGAATAATGCCTGACTTATGAGGCAATCAAAGGACTCCACCAAGTCTTTGATTTCTTCCCAGAGATTTGATGAAATGCTCCCACCCTAACATTGATTTGGGACTTCGAGCGGCAAAATACGTTTTCCCAGCGCCTCCCCTCCGTCCTCCTCTCCAACTCCCCTCCGTTCTGCCCTGCTCCCCTCCTCTCACCACCTCCTCACTTATTTCCCCTCTCCTCCACTGTCTTTTCCGGTCCTCTCTTCTCCTCTCCACATTGTACCAACAGATGTTCTGAGACCAAATATGCTTTTCATTTACCAGACACTCTTAATGGCACACGTCTCCGGACACATCAGTAAATCTAGCAAAAAACCTCAAGTTTAAATCTGATAAATCTATAAATATACCGCAACGATCTTCTCACGTATTTCGAAATTATTTCACTCAGATGTGCCTTTGAATTTTATGTTTGTGTGTTTTTGTGTCAGGATGTGTGTGAGCTTGTGTGAGTGTGTGTACTTGTCTTACATGACCCAATGCTGCCTCTGACCCCGAAAAACCTGGCACCAGTTTTGACCTTGGTCCTGAAAACGTGGCTTCAAATATCAGTGCTATCCCCTGCAAGGTTACACAAGGAGGAGGAGGCTACAATAACTCACACTGTCATTACCAGAAACTAGAAGGGTCTCTACATGCTCCGGAAACAAGATCAAAAAGACCAAAGAAAATACTTCTAGAGAAACAATGGGAGGATGGAGGAAGAGAGGGAGAGGAGGGAAGCAGAGCGAGCAGGAGACTCTTGTAGCAACAGCAATAACATCATACCTCCTCTTCCTCAACATCCTTCTCTTCTCCTCATCCTCTTCCTCAAGCTCTTTTTCTCTCTTCTCACACACACACACACAAACACACACACACACAAACATACACACACACCCACACACAGACACACACACACACACACCTCTCGTCAACCTCTGTTCTGATTCATTTGTTTGCTTTCCATGAATTCACCCCAGTTCTTTACCAGACAATGTAATGCTTTAGGAACCTTTTCTATGACTGTAAATAGAGAGGGAGGGATGGCGAGAGAGGAGCCAGACAGAGAGGAGGTGGGGAGGGAGGGGGTAGAGAGAGAGGAGGTGGAGAGAAAAAGAGAAAGGTTGAAGAGAGAGCTAACGGAGGAAGAGAAGGAGAGATAAGGCGAGAGGGAGGGGGTGTGGGAGAGAGAGGGAAGGGGGGAGTGGGAGAGAGAGGGGGAGGGG